>JAPKLY010000047.1:1441143-1526341 GCA_026898435.1 Prunella vulgaris
GGACGTAGATCATTTCTGATCGAACCACGTAAATCTTGGTGTTCTTCCATTTCTTTATTTCTTTTGATTTTAAACAATCATTGTTAACTCAACAATTATTATTATTATTACTATTAATTGAAGCTATATACTTTTAAGTACTGATGATTTCACTTTACTAATTATATTGAACTGTTTTGATGTAATTTTAATGAATTTATGAACATTTAGATTCTAATTAAATATTAATATTATATGAATACTATTTTAGATTTCGTGTTAATTTTTTATGATGTAGACCATTTGGAAAAAAAAACTTGTGCTTGTGTATTGTACGCTTTTAGTTTGTAATAAATTTACCTTATAACATTTTTTTCTTTTTTTGGCTTAGTCTGTTTTTTGCACTATATTTGTTACAGTCCATCCTAATTTTTATTCCTTGCTCCGCCATTGCATAGAAAATCCAACAAATATATAATTATATGAGTGAAAATACAATGAACCTTGAATTTTACAATGATACCATGAAAGCGCTGTTCATTTCATCAAAAATTGTGAAAAAGTAGTGTAGGTACAAACCTAGAATTTTACAATGATACCATGAAAGAGGTTTATTTCATCAAAAATTTCAACTATCCAAAGGGAAAAATTGAACATTCAACACATAGGTGAAATAGTGTAGGAACAAACCTGTAATTTTACAATGATACCGTGAAAGAGGTTCATTTCATCAAAATTTCAACTATCTAAAGGGAAAAGTTGAACATTCAACTCATAAGTGAAGGTACTGTAGGAATTTTAGATGACATGAAATTCTTTCTTTCAATTACAATAGAAATTGAGGAATGCTGTTTATTTAAAAATGATGAGTGGTGGTAGGTTTTATGTGAAAAAAGGTTCAGGATAAATTTATTATGAATTATTTAAAAATATCAAATATTTGATAAAGAATATAAAAAAATTCACCAGAACTCAGAAGTATTAAAATTTTAAATAAAAAAATCAACAACAATTAAATTATAATATCATTGACCCAATTTTTTATACTCTAACGAGACTTTGATACTTTTAATAAAATATTTTATACTTTAAAATAATTTTATGATACTCTTATAATAAATAATTTTCATATAAAATTTTTCCAAGATCATTTGATAAAAATTGCAGACGAACTAAAAGTTAGACACTTGAGTTGATTTTGTAAAAAGAAATTCGACGTATTTTCTTCAAAAATTAAGTAGATAATCCTAAACCAGTATTAGACTGGTAAACATATATAATTTGTAATGCTTAGTTTTGTATCAATGAAAAGTTTATTTTTATAAAATCAAACAAAACAAGGGTATAGAGAAATTAATCTTCGACTTATAAATACTAATGAGTGTTCCAATCGATTTGGATCTCCTACATTTAATATTTTCTCCATTCAGTATAAATGTCATCATTACCATAATAATGATGACATCATAATTAATTTAATTCTACATATATACCTATGATAATGATAATATTTACACTGAACGGAGGAAATAGAAGAAATATTAAATGGAGGGATCCAACCCGGGTTCCAATGTATATATCAAGGTACACGCTGTCAAAATGAACATAAAACATGGTTCCAATGCATAATTACGAGTTGACTTTTTGTATTAAAATCATGACTCATAAAATTTTCCATATGGAAGTTGCCAATGCATTAATGGGTACTTCTGATTCTTTAAGACCACAAAACAATTCTTTAAGCTTTGTAATTAAAGCTATAATTTGTTCGAAAGAATTAAGGAATAGGAATTGGGTTAATTCTACAAAAATATACTACCATTAACTCTACTTTCAATTTAATTTTGGACTTTACTATTATAATTTAAAAATACAACCTTTTAAAAAAAATTAATTTGATAGATATTTTTTTTATCTCCGACTGCCAACTGATGATGCGTCTCACCGAAGTAAGTAAAAATTTGTCATGCTAGCGTGTATGCATAAATTTTAGAAATTCAAATTTTCGGTACTGAGATTTTTCAGAATTTTGTACGATTTTGGGTAAATTTTTCAAGGGATTTTAAGTATTTTTTTCAAGTGTTTTGTGAATATGATATTGAACGCTACAAACATATAAAAACGTTGTTTCCTTTTACAACTAGAAAATGTTTTTAAATAAAAATTATTATTATTTTATACATATGCATATGATATATGATGTGAAAATTAAAAAAATTAAAAAATAATTAAATGTGTGTACGTTAGTGCAATAAACTTTCACGCGTTCCGATGACACATCATCGATTGTCGGTCGAAAAAAACATGTATCAAATTGTATTTCCTTAAAAAGTTGAATTTTTTAATAATAATTATAAAACTCAAAATTAAATTAAAAGTTGAGTGAAAGATACTCCATTTGTACAGAATTATCCCTCAAGAATTTGATTCTTTATCAGAGATATAATAAATAGTGTTGGGGGACAGATCTGCAATAAACCAAGAAAAAACTTCGTTCTTGTTTTTCTTGATGGGCTCAAAAATGAATTTCTTTACAGAATCTGGCCCAATATCGTCCCAATATATGTGCATTTCTATTACATACTCCCTCTTTCCTACAGAAGTATATATCTTACCACTATATGTTGCTCATTGTTTTTTTACCTTTTCGAAAATTACTATTCACTTTTTTATTATTTTTTTCAATATTTTTTACACAATTTTCATTACTCTTCACTTTTATCCATCACATCACTCATACTTTTTCACTTTTTTCATCACATCACTTATACATTTTCAGTTTTTCCATCACATCACTTATATTTTTTTACTTTTACCTTAATTCGTATACTCAAAAGCAACGAACAACTTATTGAGGGACGGAAGGAGTACAAATTAAAGAAATAAATAAAGTATCTATATTGTAAACATATTATGAGGTCGATTTATGAATAAAATAATTATTTATGAAGTAATATTAAATTGATGATTTCCATTAATAAAATATGCATATTTTTTATGGACGGACGAAAAAATATATATTAGGGTGACTAACAAAAGTCCTACTATCTCCCATCTCATGTTCGTTGATGATGGCCTTATTTTCTTTAAGGCAACAATATCTGGGGCCGTTGCCTTATACAGTGTCTACTCAGGTACGAAATAACATTAGGGCAAGTAAGTAAATTTTGAAAAATTAGCAACTAATTTTAGCACCTATACTTCAAATCTTAAAAAAATGCGGTTCAGTTCTCTTATGATGCGACAAGAACATGATTTTTATTTGGGGCTACCGATCATGTCCATAAGAAATAAGACGTTCCAATTCTCTTATATTTGATGGATAAAATTGCGTCAAAACTTGAAGGGTGGAAAAATATAGATTTCTCTCAAAGTGGGTGGAAAGTTTTGATCAAAGTTGTATTTTGTGTTATACCAATATCCTATGTCATGATTGCATTCAGGATTTTTTTTATTTTTTTAATAAAGTGCTTCTTGCGAACAGGCATGGAAAATTATCCTTCTGTCCACTAAATTTATTCTCTATTTCTCCTTTCGTCCGTCCCCAAATTTATTTCATTCATTTTTTAGAAAATATTATTTTATTATCACACTTAAACAATCACTTTATTCTTTAATGGACTCCACAATTATTCCATAATATCCCTATTTTATTTATTTTATCTCACTTTCCTTAAAATCTGCTCCCACACAAATAATACTCGGGATTTCTTAAGCTTGAAAAAGATCTGTCAAATGAAGAAATTAATTATTATGATTATATGGGAAATATTAAAAGATCGATACCAAAAAGAAACATGAGACTGAAAAATGTTCAAACTTAATAATTAATATTGAATAGGAAGAAGATTTTGTCTTGGAATATCACCACTTGAATATGGTTACAAAAGTGGGTTCATGTATGAGGCCAGCAGTATTAGTCTTGCCTTTTATCCTGATGGGGTTACAGTTTTTGGAAGAAGAAGGGAAGTTCACTGCTGGCCTCTGGGTATGTTGTTGTCTTTACAAGTGATGGCCAACTGATTGTTAAAAACAAATACGTGTATTAATTTAATTATCATCCCTTTAAAGTTAGGTATATTAATTTATGTAGTAATACCTTTTTTTACTATTTTATATATATTATTATAAGAAAAAAATATTTCTATACGAATAAATAAATATTTATAAAAAATTAATATTTATTTTTATAATAACACATTTTGCTCTTACATTGAATAAAAATATTTATTTTTTAAAAATAAATAAATATATGTAAAAAAAAAATTTATCTGATAATAACACATATTCTTGTCTAATAAAGTAATAATAATATGCATTTGCGTATATAGTAACACAAATTTGGAGCAAAATTTTTTTGAAATTTGGGTTGCACGTAATAATTTTTTAAAAAAACTGCTAAATCTGATCTGATCTGACCTAGTAAAGATCCACGAATTTATGCTATTTTATGTATGTTCCACATGAGTTTTGAGTATTGTATGAAAATAGTTCATGATAAGTTTATCATGAAATTGTGTTAATGTATCAAATATCTGGTCAAGTGTATCAAAATATTTATCAGGTGTATCAAAAGTTGAAATCAATATATAGATTTTATTAACTTCAACTTTTGATACACCAGATGAGATTTTTGATACACTCAATTAAATGTTTGATACTTTAAAACTTGTTCATGATAAGCTTATCATGAACCATTTTCATACAATACTTTCCCTATGAGTTTTTGTATTTGAATATCAAAATTATTTTGAAATTACAATTTAATTATAGGGATTATAATTTTATAAGCCCAATAAGTTGACACCAATTTGATTTTGATCCCAATCAATTGCTAATTTTGATTTTGGTCTTATAAATTTAAAAATATTTTGAAATTGATCCTATTACATGTAATAGCAGGTTGCGCAATCGGTCAGTGATTATATATTTCTTTGTTTGACTTTTTATTACAAGTTGCATTGATGATTGAATCTTAATGTCTGAGGGGAAATATTTATTTAAATAATTTCTTATAATTATTTTTTAAAAATTCAAATTATCAAAAAATGTTAAAAAAAATCAGAATATTTTCAAATTAGATCAGATTCTAAAAGTTCAACTGGCAACATGTGCTTTGTTAATAATAATATATAAATAAAATAATCTCAATATTAATCAAGAACTATTTTTAGAAATTTACTATTTATATTTAAAATTTTGAAATTATAAAAAAATGCTTAAACAAAGTGAATATATTACTCCTTCCGGGCAATAATTTAATTTTTAACGAAATGGAAGTGACTTTAAAAAAATATATATAATAAAAAATGTAAAATTCATTTATAAATAAAATAATTATTTTTGGAGATAATAATAAAATAATATTTTTTAATAAAGTAAATGAGAATAGATTTAAAAAAATATATAAATATGGATTGGGTATAATTGTAAAAATCAGATTTGTTTATATTTGAAAAGTTATGATTTAATTCATAAATAGCTAAAAACTCATGTGGGTACGTCTTTCTTTAATGACACATTATATAGTTAGTGCTTGGTTTAGAATTTTTTTAATCGGAAGAAGAATTTTTTTAATTGGAAATATATAATAATTATAATATAGTTAAAGAGATTAAAAAAATATATATATTATTATTTTCTAAATAAAATAATATATAATTATTATATTTTATTACTCTCCTTTTATCTTATAATCCTCCTCCTCAACTAAATAAATAATAAAATATATTAAATTAATTCAAATCAAATAAATTAAAATAATAAAAGAATTAACTTAATAAAAATCAACTAAATAATAAAAATTAACTTAATTCTTTTATTATTTATTTGTTTAACATTTTTTAATTTATTTAATTTTTTAAATCAACTAAATTTTTTCTATAGTTTATTTGTATTATATTTTTTTTATTTGAAATTAGTATTTTTTATAAATTTCAAAATTTTAAATATAAATAGTAAATTTTTAAAAATAATTCTTGATTAATATTGAGATTATTTTATTTATATATTATTATTAACAAAACACATGTTGCCTGGTTAACTTTTTAAAACCTGATCTAATTGAAAAATATTCTAATTTTTTAACAATTTTTTATATTTTGAATTTTTTATTAATAATTATAAAAAAATATTTAAATAAATATTGCCCCTCATGTATTAAGACTGAATCATCAATGTCAATTGTAATAAAAAGTCAAACAAATAACTATATAATCATTGACCGGTTGTGCAACCTGCTATCACATGTAATAGGACTAATTTCAAAATATTTTTAAATTTATAGCACCAAAATCAAAATGAGCAATTAATTGAGACTAAAATCAAATTGATGTGAACTTATTGGGCTTATAAAACTATAATCCCTTAATTATATATTTGCATATCAAAATTATGTTGAGATTACAATTTTAGTTGGAAAATACATACAAGCCTCTAGGGTTCAAAGCCCCCAATTCTTCGGACCCAATTGTCTGCATTTTCATTTGACTGGAGTAGATCATTTCTGCACATGAAGCTTCGTGAATGGAGCGATCGCATCATGTAGAGGCGGGGAGTCTTGAAGCTTCGCTGCTTCAAATGATCAATGATCACACACATGCTTCTATTTTGCAGCGGGAAAATACTGGTGAGTTGTGCTTATACGGAATTCATGCTCAATCTGATGCTGTGGTTTGCGTTTAGATCATGGCGAGTTTTCGATTTTGTTTTTGCTTTCCCGTATTTGATTAATCAATTCATTGGTAAAATCAGAGAAAGCGAAAAAAGAAGCTATCCGGACTGCAATGCGCGTGTCGGATTTGTTAGTGAATACAGTTAATGGTGGTGTCCAACAAATCTTCGTAAACGAGAAACGAGTCGAAATGGAAATTCGAGCTTTGACTGCAACTATTCTGCGATTCTCGAAGCAGACTGATCAATGGC
The DNA here is from genome assembly GCA_026898435.1 of Prunella vulgaris. NCBI lineage: Eukaryota > Viridiplantae > Streptophyta > Magnoliopsida > Lamiales > Lamiaceae > Prunella > Prunella vulgaris. Next base: position 1,448,047 of record JAPKLY010000047.1, read on the forward strand.
TTGCTGCTTCTCATGCTATCAATAATGCTGTCAAGGTTAGTAACTGAATTCTTTGTAAATTTGATTGTTGGATTGCTGAATTTCTGTTTGTTTTAGTGCACCAGTGATTGTTAAGAGTGGCCGTTGAATACCTATCGTACTCTGTAATATGGAATATGGACCTTGGAACTGAGTGCATGTGCAATTGATATATGAAATCTGACTCAATGAAGAAGATCATGGATTCATAATTCGTATTTCCAGGTTGGGCAGTATACTTGAATATGTCCTCATAAATACTTATGCAAGAAGAAATGAGCTCGTGTCGTTGTCGCTTTGACATAGTTTATGGTCTAAATCAATGCTATCGTGTGCATTGCAAAGATTTGCAGAGACTGTTTGAGAAGGTTCTCAGCTTATGCTCACATTTAGTGTGAAGGGTAGGATATCTTTGGCATGAGTATAGAATGCAATTTTCAGAATTGTTGGTTTTGTAATTTACTTGTTTATATATCATGTCTTGCCTTCATTAAAGATTTGGATTAACACTTGGCTTTTGTCAAGAGCAAGAAATGTAAGCCTAAAATAAACAATTTTTATGCAGGCTTCCTTTTTATTGGCATGGTTTTCAGTAAGTTACAACTTACAACTCACTGTGAACAATGGTTAAAGCATTTTCCAGTGTTTTAGATTCAGAGTGATTTCCTGGTTTCCTTTTCTGGAGTACTAAGTTTGTAAATGGGCATAACTGTTCATATAATCACTAGTATTCGGTAGAACCATTTAAAATTGTAGAAGCTGCCTGAGCAATCAAGTTTTTTCATAGATGGAAACACACACACTCAACATGCACCAACACTGATGGTATGTTGGAAGTTGTCAAGAATAAAAACTACATCTTGGGTTTATTTTCTTGAAAACTTTGATGTAAAATGAAAACCTGAAAATCCATTTGCTGAGAGCCTTTTATGCATACCTGGCACAGGAAATTGGAGATTTTGAGAACTGGATGAAAACAATGGAGCTTGATTGTAAAAGCATTAGTGCTGCAATCTGTAACATCCACCAAACTTGACCTAACAAGGTAAGATCTTTATTCTTAGCATTCATATTTCATTTGTACTATGTGTGTATGGTTTACTAGTGATGGAAATTGAAGTCAAATCTTCTGTAAACTCATTGAACCTCAGGTGTTGCCTTGAAAACTACGGCTAGCAATTGGTGCTCGTCAATGAAGCCTGTAAAAGTTTGTTGTTCTTTTCGCAATCCAACGCGGATTAGATGAGAGAATTTAAAAGTTTGGTTGCTGCAGTTATCTTCTTGAGTTTCAGAGATAATTAGACAGCATTTTCTGTTAATATTTATAAGTCTAATTTCCTCTTATTCACACAAAACTAATCCAGTGGTACAGCACACACACATGATTGTAATACTCCTAAACTCTCTAGAATTTTACATGGCTTGAGAAATATTTATTTGTTTATGATACTCTTCATCATCTACATGTGCTCTTTTATTTCCCCAAATAAAATGAACAAGAAAAGGGGTAAGGAACTAGAAATGAAGCATTAGACTATTTCAAAGAGGGCCTCCTTAAAACCCTTCCTCAGGAAGGGGAAAAGAAACCCCAAAATATTTGATACAGTCAGAACTAGCTTAGACTAACAAAAATATGAATGCAAGTCTTTAGCCATTTGAGAAGTGATGAAGAGTCCACCCACCCTGTTGGTCTACTGCCGGTGTTTCTTTTTACACAGTCGAAATCTGGACGACACCAGCCAACATACATACTGAACCTTTGGTGCTTCCTTCGGGCGACCTTTATGTATATTTTTTACCCTAATCCATTTCTCACTTAGCACCATAAAGCACAAATCTTGGAGAGTAAAGATTAAGAACCCATCAGCAGTACAATTTTGGGATGGAGAAGTAGACGGAAATTTATCAAGACGAATTAGGACAAGTAGTAAAAATGTGATTCCATCAGTGTTTTGCAAAGAATACACCCTTGCCGATGGGAAGTGTTACCATGTAAGCAGATTGTTGATTTGTTGTGTATCCATATAAATGTAAAACGACATCCCTCCCTCAATTATGCCCATATGACCAAGAATATAACCCTTTTTTTTCATCGGTAAATATTAGTGGTTAGTAGTTAGAAGTTAGTTCAACAAGTCTCCATACACTCATATCTCCAAGCCAACCTTATATCTACCTCCTATTCGTTCCCAAAGGGAGTCGAACCCGGTTCACTCACTCGAGTAAGAAGTCCTGTGGCCAGATGAGTTAGTTCACCTGGTTACCAAGAATATAACCCTTCACATAGGTTGGAGCATGTTTCCCTATAAACTCTCTTCACTTAGATGGGTTAATGCACTGCCCCTATCCATAAAATTGCTGCAAATTAGTTATGTTTTCCCGAGCAGCTGCAAATAACAAAACAAATATGGGCAGAAAAGGTCAGATCTAGCAAGACCCTTCTCTGGTTTCTGCAGAAAGATCCATAAATCCACCCACTTCCCCAAAAAAAATAAAAAATGCTATGAAATTAATCGATTTAAATAAGAACAGTGTCAACTGTCAAGTGTAAGCCTTAAAAAAGGAAAGGCATCCTCATGTTCACCAATAATCACCACAAGAGCAGACATTGTTAACAAATCGATGAAACCGATTGTTGTCTCTAACTATGATTTCTCTTCCAACAATTCCTGATATGAACTTTATCGCGCTATGACAATCCACACAGATTCTAAGATTCTTTGTTATTCGTATAGGGACTCCAGGCGGGAGCACAATCAGCCCAAAAGCGAGTGCAATCTTCTCACTATGGCACCAAACTTCCGATTCTTTCTCTTCATCCTCTACATCGAAGAGAGCCAATCTAGTATCAGGTACATATCCAGCTCCCAACATCTCTTTCTTTATCCTAGCTAGCATTGTTTGAATCTCATCATTTCTACTATGTGATGTATCTTTTGCTTGAAAAACATGGACCTTATTCTTAACCGATATCCAACTGTATCCAACCCCTTTCTTGATCCCCACATTCTTCATCTGCTTTCTCACAAGATTTGCCTCGTCCCATCTCCCCTCAGCAGCAAACATATTCGAAAGAAGAACATGATTCCCTGAATCTTGTGGATCAAGCTCGAATAGATTCTCTGCTGCAATCTTCCCTACTTCTGGTTTTCTGTGCATTTTACAAGCATTTAGTAAAGCCCCCCATATTGAAATTGTGGGACGAACTCCCATTTGTTGTATGATTTCATAAGCTTGTTCTACCTGCCCGGCTCGTCCTAACATGTCCACAACGCACGCGTAATGCTCTGGCCCAGGATCAATCCCATATTCTGCCCTCATTGACTCAAATATATTCATTCCCACCTTCACCATACCTCCCCTACTACAAGCTGATAACACACAAACAAAAGTCACATAGTTTGGGATCAATCTTTCACTACCTCTACGTTTAGTCATCTCCTTAAACAAATCCAGTGCCATTTCTGCATGACCTTGATGAGCATATCCACCAATCAATGCATTCCAACTAATCAAGTTTCTCTTAGGCATTGCAAAGAAAACTCTCTCACAAGCATCGATGCTTCCACATTTTCCATACATGTCAACAAGTGCACTCCCTACGAATATGTTCTCGTCTATACATGCCTTCACTGCTAGACCGTGAACCACTCTCCCTGATTCAAGTGCAGCTAACCCTGCACAGGCACTGAGAACACTCGAAACCATGAAATCTGTAGGCTCGAGTCCAGCTCTTCTTATCTTCAAAAATAAGTTACAAGCCATCTCCCCCATATCATTCTGTTCATAAACTGCCAACATTGAACACCATGAAACACTATTACGCTCACCCATCTTCTCAAAGACTTGCTCTGACAAACGAATTTGGTGACACTTGCCATAGAAATCGATCAATCCGTTTGAGACTGAGATGTCAGCCTCATGACCTCCTTTGATCAGATGTCCATGTAACTGCTGCCCCTGCCTAAAAAATCTACCATCAGAACATGCATTCAAAAAAGCACAGAACGAAATCGAATTCGGAGCAGCCTCACCGCTGCCTAAAAGTAGAACAAACTTAGAAATAGCATCGCGGGGTTTCCCGTTCAGGACAGCGTTGGAAATGCACGCATTCCATGTAGCTATATTTCTGTAAGACATTTCATCGAACACTTTGTTCGCATCACCCAAAAACCCAGTTTTGGAATACATATCAAACGCGCTGCAAGCAACAAAAACGTCGTCGATCAGCATGAGTTTAACGGAAAGCCCGTGAAATTGCTTTCCGAGAATCGGAGACTGAATCGCCGCCGCAGCTTTAAACAGACAAGGGAACGTGAAATCATTCGGCTGAATGCACTCTCGGCGCATGGTGGTGAAGCAGGAGAGCGCGGAAGTGAAATGACCGTTCTGGACATTGCCGGCGATCAAGGCAGTCCAGGTGACGACGGAGCGGAAATGCTCCGGAGTAAGGGAGAGAACCGCCTGGGCCGAGTCGGGCCGGTCGAGCTTGGAGTACATGTTTATGAGATGGTTCGAGAGGAAGGCCTCGAGGGCCAGGCCTAGAGTCTTGATGATCTGGGCATGAACGGCCCGGCCCAGAAGGGGGGAGCGAGCCGACACGGCGGATTCCACCACCGACGCCAGCGATTTCGGTCTGATGAAAGGCATGCTCACACTATTTATTTCCTTTTTTACCGCCTTGCTTAGTTCAATATCAATTATGGGGTGTTTGCAAAATCTGCATAGTGCTGAATAGAATCACTTAAAAACTGATTCTTTGAAGCAACCCTCCACCCAGCTTCAAAGTAATTGTGAAGAACACGAGTCCCACCAAGTCAAAAACACCGCTCGGATATCCCACGCTTGAAGTTGAAGGACACAGCTCACGAACGTCTGCCAAGGTAGGGGAATTCGGAATTGTGCAGGAGAATAAGGGTATTATTTCAAACTTTATTCTGTCGTGGTTTTTAATAACTTTCAAATGATTCCATTCAACACTCTTTGAGTTTGTGTGACTATTTTCAAACACTAAAAATAATTATTAAAAATATATTTTTAAAAGTTATCTCTCATAACATTTTAAAAAAAATTTAAAAACTGTTTAGTAAGCATTTGCAAATAATTTGAAGGTCAATTTTATTAGCACTAGCTTTTTTTTGGAAATACGCTACCCAGATAAATACACTATTCTTTTAAATAATACACTATCCTTTGTTCATCATTTTTTTTCAAAACTTTTTCATTTTTTCGATATTTTTTTCCGAACACAGTACAAAAGTGAACAAAAAATTTTGCCGAAAATTTACGCTACCCAGATAAATACACTATCCTTTGTTCATCATTTTTTTCCAAAACTTTTTTCATTTTTTCGACATTTTTTTCCTAACACAGTACAAAAAATTCAAAATTTTTTGCCGAAAATTGGTAAAATTTTCGAAAAAATATGCCAAACATTTAAAGGGTAGTGTATTTCTCAAAGTGGCTAGTGTCAATAACCTGGGTCTAATCGCGTTTACGAGAATTACATCAACACATATAATTAGGGGTGTTAAAAAAATCGTAACCGGCGGTTTGAACCGACGGTTCGGCGGTTCAGAACCGTTGAACCGAACCTTAACCGGTATATACACGGGCCGATTTCGGTTCAAGTTCCAAAGAACCGCCGAACCGGCGGTTCAACGGTTACCCGACGGTTACGGTTCAAATTTAACCGGTGGTTCCGGTTTAAATTTATAATTCCCTAATTAATTTGTAAATTATAGTATTAGTAACTTAGTATAGTATTATTACTATAATTGTTAGTAGTTACTTGTTGATTGTAATTTATAAATTATAATGTTAAGTGCAAGAATTCTATCAATAAAATTTAATTTCAATTCAACTTGTACTTGAATAGTTTTGTTATTATGTAAATTTTATATTTTGTAAGTTTGTAAATTTTAAATTTAATCAAAAGATACGCAACTATTTTAAATTATAGATCAATAATCATATTTATCATATATTGTAATTAAATTTTAAAAAATGGAAAATCAGAAAACCGGTGGTTCCGAACCAGAACCTTAACCTTGTAACCGTCAGTTCAATTACAGTTTAAAATTTTGGCGAACCGTAACCGGCGGTTCGAACCTTTTGAACACCCCTACATATAATGGCACAAAAATATTGGGCTGTTTTTGGCCCGATGGGCCGCGGACTGGTCCATTTGGCCAGTGTTAATATAAATATATAATTTATTAAAATAAAATAAAATAATATTTGTAACTTGTATTCAGTTTTTGTTTTACTTTTTATATTTTATGTTTATATAGATGTACAAGACATGGAGGAGGAGATATATTTGTCAAAGCAGGATTTCAATATCGTGATTGCCTATATTTGAGGCATTCAATCGTTTATGAAATTAAAACTTATATGTTTTTATTTTTTCTGGTCGTTGGACAATGAACCTATGAATTGCTTTTATTATATTAGGACGCTATGAGTAATGATCTTTATTTATATTTGAATCTGTAGTTTTAGTTCTATTTTATATTTGTGTTGTTAGTTTGTGAATTGTGAAAATATATGAGTTGATAATAGTGAAATAGTAATTATAGCATAATTTTTAAATTATTATTTATAAAAAAAGGTCGGACTGACCCGTAGGCTAGATCTGAACTGAGTTGTGTTCATTTTTTACCGGTTCGATTGAAAAATGAGTCGGCCTGACCCGGCCCGTGAATATGTGGCCCGGTGGGATAGGGCGGGCTGAGCTGGGCCGGTCGGTTTACTAGATCTATAAACCTATTGTTCAAATTTTATTACCTTATAATATCCCGTTATTCTTCCTCTCAACAAACATGCACCCACCCCTAATTTTAGACAAATTTTTCTTTCAAAAATTGAAATCAACTATATCAAATAAGAATATAAAAACAATTTAATTTTAATTATCAGTTATCAAACATTAAAATTTAATTAACATCTCTTGCTTTATTACTTCCACCATCCCAATATTTTTTTTCATTAATTGAGTTGTACACATATTAAAAAAAAGTAAAGTTTGTGTGCGTGAAGTTAAATAATAAAATATTAAAGTGTATTTATTGATTTTCATGAATGTGAGTTATTTTTTTTTTTTTTTTCTATGAAGTACCAACCAGGGCCCAAGGCTAGTGTGCGTGAATTTTTAATATCGGCCCACCGAGTGTGGCCCGACCACGAGTAGAGCTAATTTCAGAGTCTCCCAGTTCCAGAAACTTGCTCAGCTTTGATTCAATCAAACAACTATGCGGCCTTGAAGCTCACTCTCATCTTCAAAGGTTTGAGCAGCCATGGCGGTTTCCTTTCTACGAGTAACGGTTTGCCCATGGTTGGTTACTCCATTAACAATGAGCCGCCGGTTGAAGAACCCCAACAAGCTTTTCAAATTTAGTATTCACCGGTTCTCCACTTCCCCCTGCTCAGCCGTCGCCACCGCCGCCCAGGTTGTACCTGAGGAGACACCACTTAACTGGGAACCTTTACGCAAGAAGAAAGTCGTAATGCGTGTCGGTTACGTTGGTTCCGATTACAGAGGTTTCTGCTCTTGCTACTCCCACATGTGTGTGTGTGTGTGTGTGTGTGTTTTTCCTGTTTCAATCATTCTTTCATAACTCAATTTTCTGCGCCCTAATTTATGGACTGATGGTATTTGTACTGATGTGTGGCAGGTTTGCAAATTCAGAGAGATGAACATGAACTGTCCAGTGAGTATTCTTCCACCCCCTTTCCTTTTTCGCTGCGTTTGCATTACTTTTACTTTTCTAAGAAGTAATTTGTGGAAAGATTTTAACAACCTATTTGTTTATTTTATGAAAGGAGACCTTAGAATGGAAGAACTTGTTTAGTTGATATAATGTTCATTTTTGTTCAATAAATTGGAAAAAAAATAAAAAATCAAGTGATACAGAGATTAACTTACTCTGACTTGTTTGCTGATTGTTCAATTACTATCATAGTTTTCACTTATTAACTACTCTTTTGGCTAATGTGAGATGTGACTTGGATTCTTAGTTTCTGTTCAATAAAGGTATGTTAGGTTGATGGCCTTTCTGCTACTATATTTGATAATTTATTGAACTTTGTTCAAAAATTAGAGCATTGAATTTGATTTGATTTTATTGGCATGCAGAGGTGCTCATATAGTTTCTTCTTTTTGTCTCTCCATCACCCACAAAAGTATCACTATACTGAATTTCTTACATGATTGGGGGGGATTAAATGAGGTTCTATTAAAGCACCTTTATCTTGTTCTGTAGCCATTGAAGGTGAACTCGAAAAGGCTATTTTTAAAGCTGGTGGAATTAGAGAGAGCAATTTTGGGGACTTGAACAAAATAGGTTGGGCAAGAAGTAGTCGAACTGATAAAGGGGTAAGCTACATAGTCACTATTGCAAGTTCTTCTTTAAGTAATTTTGTTCATCAGATTCCATAATCATTATGCGTTCAGGTTCATTCACTGGCAACTATGATATCTTTAAAAATGGAGATTCCGGAGTTTGGCTGGAACAATGATCCGAATGGCTTTGCTCTTGCTAGTTATATTAATTCATATCTTCCTGATAACATAAGAGTTTTCAGCATCTTACCTTCACAAAGGTAGAGTTTTCTGTGAGGATGGCGTGTTATACTCTCTCACTCTCATTGGCTAAAGAAGAGCTTTAGCTAATTCTCCTTTGTCATTGTTCTTTAAGACTTGAGATTTTATAATCTAAATGTTGGGAAGTGTGATTGCTTTTCACATGCTGGCTTTAGTGTTTTTTTTCCATATTTGGAAAGTTCAATAATATCAACGACAACCAAATGCTTGAAATTGACGTATAAATATTTCCATGGTCCCATATTTTGTGGTAAGAGAACAGCAAAAGAAGTATAGTGAAAAAAGTAGAGACTTTATCTGTAACCCAACCAATTTTATCTTAGCATGAAATGCAAATCTGCTCTGTGCTTCCACACCCCCCTACATATGCTATGACTGCTACTGCATCTCTTCCTACATTAAACTTGAGAAATCCATGTGTTCCTTCTTGTATTGATTCTTTTCTCTCATTATTAATGCTTGGTTACCTTATTTTCAGGAGTTTTGATGTGCGAAGGGAATGTAATGTTCGCAAGTATTCATATCTTCTTCCTGCAGAAGTTATTGGAATAAAAGATAATACCTCAGCTGTTGAAGCTGATCATCATTTATCAGAGTTTAACGATATACTGAACACTTTTGAGGTATGACAACTGCATAGAAGTGCCTTTCCAATCTCTAGGTATTTGGTTTCTGCTCATAGTGTTATTTGGACATTCTAAGAAAAAGAAAGGAAAAATGCTTGTGTTAGGAATTTGAGTAACTCTTCTGCGCACTAGTTGCACCGTGCAAGTGGTGCAATTTTGACTACAGTTTTTTAACCGAGCAGTATTTTGTACTTTTCATGAATCATAGGGGAAAATGATTGAAATGTATTGGTTCATTTGATGAAAAGTATTAGTTGTATTTTGAACAAAGCACTAATACTACAACCTAATACTTTCTTTTATATGAACAAATACTTTTCTACATATGAACTAATACCTCTTGCTATAGATTCCTTTTTTTCTTTTTTTGAAAGAGTCAATCTTTGGTCAAATGTATTAGTTGCATACTGCAACTGATGTGTAGAAGTTTCTTGCTTAGGAACTAATATTTGAATGCTTTATTCTCTTAAGAGAGCAATAACTGTTTGTCCTACTTGGTGGTGTTTCAGGGCGAACATCCATTTCACAATTACACAATTCGATCTAAGTATAGAACGCAATTTCCTAACAAAAGCAAGGGTGCAATGGGCCCCGTATCGAAGTGGACAAAGTTGTCACACGTGCAAAGTGGCTCTGAATCAGAGGGAAGTGATGAAGAAGATACTCCTCTTGCTAATGAATCTTTTGCTACAGAATCTGAGACCATATCAGATGGAAACAATTTGAAGGAACAAAAAATAGTTGTTTTACCTGTACTAGCTCGGTGGCTAGACGAACCTGATGAAAAGGACCGTATTGGTGCTTCACATTTCAGAAAGATTTTTCAGTGTCATTGTGGAAAATTAGAGCAGTTGTGTGGTGTTAATTACGTAGAAATATCGATTTGTGGGGAGTCTTTCATGTTGCATCAGATACGCAAAATGATTGGAACTGCTATTGCCATAAAGTGGGATCTACTACCGAGAGATATTTTGGAGTTGTCACTGGCCAAGTTCTCCAGGATTGTTGTACCTCTTGCTCCATCTGAAGTATTGATTCTAAGGGGCAACAACTTTGTTATCAGAAAACGACCTGGGAATATAACGAGGCCGGAAATGGTGACATTGGTAGAATCGGAAGAAATCCTGAAGCGGGTTGATGATTTTTATCATTCAGTGATGTTGCCTCAGTTATCTAAGTTTTTAGACCCTTCAGAATCCCCCTGGAAAACATGGGTGCCGATATTAGATGCCAACACTCGTATCCCTGAATCTCAATTAGAGCAAGTACGAATTGCTTGGAAGTCGTGGAAAGTGGCGTTTGAGAGGTCGCAAAAAAAGATGGGTGTGTAAACTATCAATGGTATGTCCAATCATCATTCTAATATGAATTGACAAATACTTTTGTGCACTGTGCAACTCTAGTGTTATTTTAAATGGTATTAATTGTTTTACTAAAATGTTGTATTAGTTGGTTAGTATTTGGCTTTTTCACTGCACAATTCTTAGTTGTTTTCATTGAACATTATTAGTTGTGCACCAATTGCACGGTGAAATTGGTGCACCCCAATGTTACCCATATTTATTTTATTAGTTTAAAATTCCTCAATCTTGATCAGTTATCAAATGATCGAAGATTGAACTGTAAGTTGAATTCCATTGTTACTTGTTGGTTTATTTTTGTACAGCCTATGTTGACGTTTCGAACTCATCAATGAGGCGCCTCTTGTTGTTTTTGTCTGATTTCTCTTGTGTCACGTGGACCGCCATCCTGAAGCATGGGCGCAGAACCCATACTACAAATTGTAAGTGTTATTGGATTGTTGAATGATATACTTATACACTGATGATGGTGGCAGTCAGAGTGAGTTATAGCTCATACTAACAGCACTTCATATTGAATGTACCTGAATCTGTACATATAATTATAACTTGGAATTAGTTTATAGCTGAAAGCAGTGTGCCTTATGTTTCGAATTGTTATAGCTTATATGGTAGTAATAAACTAGAGATGATAATAGTGAAAAAAGTATCAACCAAACTATGTACCTTAGCGTTGGTAATTCAATACTTATATGTTACAATATTCATGCCAGCCAGCCACCCTCCTATTCTAGAGGTTTATCTTGTTATCGAGCTTCAGTATTTGTGCTTCTGACTTATTTGATTGTCAATGACCACGAGTAGGAGCTGATCAGGAGTCAATTTAGTGAATGGCAGAATTTGTTAAAAAAGAAACAGAAATATTCTGTTAATAATATGTGCAGACAGCTGAAACAATGAATGAAATAGCTAGGTAAGTATTTATTATCAATTATGTTTTGTGTGTGCTTTCTTGGTTCTTGGATGAAGCAGAAAAGCCAGCAAAGTTGCAACAGCACAGAAACAACCCAAATCAAGAATGTACTTTTGTAGCATTTATCTTCCATACAAACCTCTTGTCCATGACCTCTCTCTCTTTCTCTCTCTCTGTTGTACAGAAATGGTGCAAAATCTCCAAACAAGGACCCGATTGGTATGTTGGAGATGAGAATATTCAACCCGAAGTTCTTTGTGACAAACAACTCTCTAGTTGTGGATACTGATATTGAAGTGATTGCGCCGCGCCCCTGCAGATGCCTACAATCGCCGTGCTTGCATACAACGCAAAGTCGTGTTTGCTCGTTACTAATATAATACTCCCTCCGTTCCAGACCAATTTGCACACTTTCCATTTTAGGTTGTCCCAAACAAATTTACACACTTTCCATTTTAGGTTGTCCCAAACAAATTTGCACACTATTTAAAATGAAAACATCGATTTGCGTGCACACTCACAAAACTTTCCACACATTTACTCATACACCATTACTTTATTTAAAAAATATATTTTTCTTAAACTGTGTGTCATCCCAGGGGTGCAAATACCCCTGAGACGGAGGGAGTAAATGCTACACACGTTGGACTCGTCATCAACCCATTGCTGTTGCACTTGGAATCAGGTTCTTCTTCCTGGTAACGACATAAAAGTACACCATTTGTATTACAAAAACTCATAGTTGATAATCTTATACAGATAGAATTGCTTTCATTTGGAATCGAATTTAGGATGTTGAGTGTTGATATCATAAAAGAATTTTGCCTCAATAAAAGGTCCGAATTTATGTGAAATCAATTCATTTAATTATTTTTTTAACAATACAATTCATATTAATTGTTAAAATAATAATTGCAAGACGAAATTCAATTGTGCATTAATTTTTTATTCTCACACCATACAGTGAGTGAAGTTTTTATGCATATACACTAGTGCAAGATATTGGCACATGTTCATTGGTGGCATAAGCTTATGTCTACCATGAACGTGTTAATGACATATAAGCAAATTTAAATAATTGAATCCTCTATTTATATGTAACTATTATATTTTTTATGGACATAAATTTTTATTCAGGGGCAAACATGTGATCATTTCCGCTATGCAATATACTTTAATAATAGCGAATTAATTTTGATTAATATGTTATTATTGTACGCCCCCTATCTAGGATCTATTTTTATACTTGTGTGTGGTACACATGTTAAAAAATTGCTTTATTAATTTTTTCAATCAATCAAAATGAGGTGTCATATTTTTTAGTGTATAAAATTAGTATAATATGAAATATTATATTGAGTTTTATTTTCTTTTTAAGAGTGTGAAGATAGTCAAGGGATATAGTGAGTAATTATTATTGATTTATAGTTATTAGTAAGTTTTTCACTTTTCTTTTTGGGTCATCTCACAATGAGTTCTTTCTTCCATAAAGAGCAAAATTAATACTTTATATATTAATAAATGATTAATGTTTTAGGGTGTATTTTGAAATTTTATTCACTTAAAGAAGTGATATTGAATGATTTTTACAGTAAAATTAAAAGTAGCGAGTGTTTGTAAATAAAGTGATCTTAATTTATATTGAAAAAGTAACGTGTTTGTAAAAGAATTAAATTTATTAATAGTAATATACAGTAAAATCTCGTTAAATTAATACTCGATAAATTAATAACCTCACTAAAACTAATAATTTGTCCGGTCCCAAGTTGGGACCAGTAAAAATTTGGGACTCAATCAATAAAATTATAAAATAATAATTTTTTTGAGATCCCAGTGTATATATATATTGGTCCCGACAAAACTATAAATTAATATTATTAAAAATAATCCATATATATATGATGCACTTGAATATTCTACTAGTAGTGACTTCTATCCATGATTCAATGCACAAATATTAGTCCAATGAACCATATTTTTGTATTTTCCAAAACCAATTAATTTAAACAAGTCATTTCAACTTCCACGTGAATTTGTGTTCATGGAAATCTACTAGTACATTTGTATTTTAACTTAATTTTCATCAATAACTATGCATGTATACTTAAAGTTATTCAAAGAATTTGGAATTTTGAAGATCAACTGTGTATATACGTTAAAATCTCTTTAAATTAATAAATTATTAATTTATCGATATAATAATATCTCTATAAATTAATAAAATCCCCTGGTCCCAACATTATTAATATACAAATGTTTTACTGTAGTTATTTATGAAGATAGTTATGTTTTATTCCTCTAGAAAATGTGCTTTGCCAAAATTAATTTTAATTGCTTAAAGAAATGGCAAACAATATAGAATTTATTATCTTTTTTTATAAAAAATTGATTCTACTAAAAAAAAGATAGATATTGCAAATAATACCTTAATCAACTACCCTTACTTTTACACAAATACCCATTAAAGTCAACATGTTAACACACAATATACCACTCTCCTATCCCAATTTTTTTTAATGCACAATCTACTTATCTATATATAAAAATAGCAGCAGGAGGCAATCTTTCTAAATTGCTTACAATCCATGCGTGAGCTGCACTCGCCTAGACAATTACAAGTACTTAGCTTTCCCCCAAAATTAAATTGCACAAAGATTTCTAATGTTAGTAAAATAAAAATACTTAACCTATTCACTCAGAATAAACAAACCCACTAAGAATTTAACATACTTCACAAAGAGAAATTTACACAAAGTAGAATTCAATGAAATAAGTGTGATGGAACAACAACAAAGAATGTGATTCTCTTTAAGAAATCATAACCAACTATTCTATGAATCGCAAAGAAAAATATTTCTGATGAACTCTCTCTCAAAGTGTGTTGGTTGTAGATTTGCTCAGAATGAATGTCTGACTTGTTCGAGTTGTTGTTGTTGCTTCCTCTGAAATCCTTCTCTATTTATAGTGGATGATGTGTGTCTTATCCGTTAGAAATTCAAAATTTTGAGTTCTGGATAAGGCTCCTCTTTCTCTCTATAAATTTCCACATGTGTGAAGTGGTCCTCCTCCTTCACACAGAATAGTATTGGGTGTACTATTTGTCTTTATCCACAACGTCTAGTTTAGCTTTCAAATTAATCTTCATTAATCTTCCAGACTTTAGAATAAACTCTTCCTTAAGTACTCCTTAGTGAGTGCAAGATTGCTTCACTACTCTGAGTTATAATGTCTTGTTAATCTCTTGATTTTTATTGATCTTGTACTCTAATCTCCAACGGTCTTTATGACTGTAGGCTTCCTTGATCTTTGCAGGTTCAACTTCTGCAAATTTAATTCTAGCTGTAGGAACAAACTTACAACTACAAGGTCTTGTCCAGTTGTAGGTTCTTCAACTTTGCAGGTGTAGACTTTCCTTTTATACTGTAAATTCTTTAGCTCTTAGAATTAACCTTAAATGTTAGTATATGTACAAGAATATCTATGTTTTGCTATCATCAAAATCTAATAAAAATAAGGGTTTAACAATTTCCCACTGTTTTGATGATGACAAAACAATATGCAATACAAAATTAATATGCAGTAGCAATGAGATATTGCTAAAGAAATATGCAAAGATATGATAAAATAGGTAAATAACAAAAATAAAGTTGCATTAAGTAAATAGGTTTAGATACAACTTACAAAGTTTAGATAGATTAAAAAATAAGAAGTTTTAGTGTCTAATCTAATTTAGTGTCTCCATCTCCTTCTATACTTGGGATCAGCATCATTCTCTTCTTCATCATCAGAATCGGGTCTGGCTTGTATGATTCCTTGAGCAATCAGCTTCTGATTTCTCTCATCTTCTTCCATGTATTGAAGCATGATCTTTAGTTCATACTCATTGAATATCTCTTCTTCCTTTTTTATTCTGAATTGTCTATTAGCAGGTGCTCTTCTTCTTTTGGCAATTTTCCCTTCAATCAAGTAGGCATTATCACATTTGTACTAGTTACCACTTTCCTTCAAATTCTTGAACTTCTGGTACTTGTCTTTCTTCTGTTTGATCTTCTTCAACATTGAATGTATGTCCTTTTATGGCTTCAAATTCTTTCCATAAAATTTCAAAATTAGTCTTTACTTCATTTTGCATCTTCTTACTCTCAATATCTTCCTCTGGTGTTAACTGCCTCAAAGGTTGAACATTTAAAGGTTCTAAATCCTTTGCTCTTTCTTGTTTCTTAGATACTCTTTCACTTTTCTTTTTCATTTACCACCAGTTGGTCGATCTTGTTGTTGTGAGTGATGGGCTTTGACATTTGGTTGCTTTATAGCAGGCTTAGAAATGGGAAGTTATATAATCTTCGGGTGTAAATGAGTCGAGCCGAGCCGAGTAGTGCTGAGCTCGAAACTCGACTCGAAAGCAATACTCGAAGCTCGAAACTCGACTCGAACTCGATCGAGCTTGATTTTTTTAGCTCGAGCTCGACTCGGTTAAGAACTCGACAAACTTGAGCTCGGCTCGACTCGACTCGATAATTTTATTATTTTAATAAAATGAAATATTAAATATATTTTAGCTCATTTTTTTCTAAAATTAAAGCTCGACTCGACTCGAGCTCGATAACTTTATTTATATATTAAAAATAATAAAAAATATTAAATATTGTGCAAGCTCGATTAGGCTTGCGAGCCTCTCGAGCCGAGTATTTATAAACTCGAACTCGAACTCGACAGCTACTCGAGTAGCTCGAGCTCGAGCTCGACTCGATTTGGTTCGAGTCGATTTCGATCTTTTTACGAGTCGAGCACGAGTAGATTGCGAGCCGGCTTGACTCATTTACACCCCTAAATCTTCCCTTGAGAGTTCTTTCCACTCTCAATCTGCTCAGCAATTCTAGAAGGTAAGTCCTTAGACTTTGCAGCTGCAAACTCTTCATTCATCAATATGCAATGCTACTTCACATTCTTCAAAATTTGTTCTTCCCTTTCTTCACCTTCTTTGAACTCTAGCTCCCTCAAACTTTTCCCCTTTTTGCCATCATTAAAATGTGACAAAATAAGGTTCAGTTTGGCTAGAACTTCAACCTTCAGTGATTTAGAATAAAAAATTAAGGTTCTCACATCTCCTCTTAAATCACCAACCTCAAATTTGAGTCCAGAAGTTTCAATTTTCATTCCTTCCATAGATCTTTTAAATGCAGTCACATCATTGCTTCTCTTGATCATCTCCTTTCTCAAATCTACATTCTGCTTAATCAAGTCATCTACCACCAGCTTGTACTTCTCTTGCTTCACCTTCTTTTCTTCAATGCCTTTTTTCATGAATATTTTTTACAACATCTTCAATACCTTTTTTCACTCTCGAGGAAATGACAATATCTGGTACTTTCTCAACTTCTTTCAATATACCAGGCTGTTGGTCACGAAACGAGTGAGAATCAATGTATTGGAGAAATCAGTGTTGAGGAAATGACAGTATCTGGTACTTTCTCAACTTCTTTCAATAAACTTCTTTGCTGTTACCTTGATTTCTTGTAATGAACTCCATTTATTTCATGAATGATCAATCGTCACACATTTTTATCTTGCCATTACTTTTGTTGTTTATCTTTCATGCCACCTTCAATATCTTTAAGTATGCCAACTCAACATGATAATTAATGTTGAGAGATTGTTTATAAGAAGGTGCGCCCAATGCATATCCGGTGAGCATAACTTTGATCATATATAAATAATACTCCATATATCCTCTAAATATATTTACGTGAGAGTATTTGGAGGGAATTATTTCTTGATAAAATACACTTTTAACCATAAATTCTCTCCCAAATACCGTCCAATATACTTTCATCCATAGAATCTTCTTTCTAGATTTATTTCTGAATATGATATAAAAAGCGTGCAATGAAACCACAATGACACTTAATATTGTGCTCGAAACTCGTTGATTCATACGAAATTCTTGAGAACATCCCTCTTCCTTTCCGTACAATGAAACCAAAGGCTTTGTTCCTTTTTTCCCTAATTCTCTCAAACTCCCATGCCTAGATTTGATCGAATAGAGTTTTGAGACGAAAATCAAAGTCAACGAAACTTATCGCAGAAAAATGTGTATTTTCATTTTTCCCTTTATTTTAATTTTTAACCATCATTTCGACACACTTGTTATTGTGGAGTATTTTTTGCCAATGTCCATATGAATCAGACTATTAATTCTTACATATTCTTGCTCATGTCCACTCGTTTCTACACATTTCATCACATTCTTGAACGTATAGGAGTAATAACACTTTTAATAGTAAAAAAAGATTAAAATCATATCAAAATATAAAATTTTACAAAAGAGAAATTCTAGATAATATTTTAACATTTATCAAAATATCAATTGTACACATAGTATTATATAGACTAACTTGAGTTTGAAGTCAAAATGTTACATTAAAAATATTTATGATTATTCATGAGAATATTAATGGTGTTCCCACAATATGATCGAATTTCATAGATGTGGAATTCCTTGCCAAAAATAGGGGTTGTTTTTTCCTATCTCTTTATTAAAGGTTGATTGTACATAATTACATGGCACCCCAAGTCAAATTCAATGGTCTGAAATAAGACTGGAAATTCTAGATTATTAGGACTTTGATATTTTCGAATGAAGACATGCAATATAGTTGAGCTTTGCACAAATCAGGGGAGGACAAATAATTCAATATATTTTGTTACCATTAAAACTGTGGAGAAAATTTGTGTTACAATTAGAGCAAATGTGTGTTACTATAAAATTGAATGAGTGTTACTATATTTACAAATATTTATTTGTCCTTAGAAAATATATATTGTACTTATATAGCATATATATAATGTATTAAAAGATGTATTAATATATTAACAACATATTATAAACATAAATTAATAAAAAGAATAAAAAAGAAATTAAGTAACATATATTTTATTTTTGCAAAATTACATACTCTTAATAGTTACTTTTAAAGTACAAAAAATTAAATTTTTTTTAAATTTGTAACACATATTTTATTTTTTAGTAACACATTTTTGTTTATGTAGTAACATAGTCTAAAAGCGAAATTTTAAATTTGTAATATAACATTAATTAAATTTTATTAAATCAATATATTACTTTCAAATAAATAAAAAATAAAACATAAAAAAATTTTAAAAAAAAAAGAAAAAAGAAAGAGCATAGCTAGCGAGATATGCCAATTAACATTGGCTTTGCCCCGAAGATTATGCAGTGATCGAGAATTGTTAACCCCTCGAAAGGGCAGCACCGTCCTTTCATCATTTTTTAGTAAGATTTCTACCGTAGAAATTTTTATACAAAGTGTTGCTCTAAAATAAATAAAGTAAGAATATTGCATAATAATTGTGAAATTCATTAAAAAATAAAATGATTATCTGTAAATATAATAATAAAATAATATATTTTTAAAAATAAATGAAAATAAATTTGAAAAATTGAAAATAGATTGGGAAGGGATTAATATTCGTCTTTTCTACGTGGATATATTCCTCGACATTTTTTTTTTCTCCACTTAACTTTTCAGTCAAAGAAAGGAAAAACTCCTCTTGGAAATATTTCTATTTCATCAAATTCTCTTGTTCCGGCGACAATATTCACCGCGAATGATTATAATGGAAGAGAGCTCAGCAATCGCATTTGATGAATTAAGATCCACGGCTGATGTCCAAATCCCATTTGATCTTTTTGTGTCCAAACAACATAAGAGACTTGGGACCAGAGGATTTCTGAGTTTTACCGATTCAGCTGATAAATTGGTTTACACAGTGAAGAAATTCTTGCCCAAATCAGCTGCGCATGGTGCCCACAGCGTAAAGCTGCTGTCGGATTCATCTGGCAATGCCCTCCTCTCCATAAGCCGGGTTAGCGTGAGTAATTTTCTAATTTGTTTCAATGCTTTTGCGTTTCTGATGTTTGTTTTATTCTGGGTTATTGACTATATTATGGGGATTGAGGGTGTGCGGTGGGGGGTCACACCCACAATTGATGCAGTGAATTCTGTGTTAGTAATTTAGGCAGATGAGCTGATTTTGTGCAGCTTTGGCCTTGTATTAATATCTGAGCTTCTGCTTTGTTGTTTGATTTGTTAGGAATAGTGTAATTTCTTTCTGAGGTTTTATTTCTCACATATTTACGTTTTTGGAGCATTTTGTGCTGGAAATATTTTGGCATCCAAATTTTGTTTAGCTTAACTTTCACTTCACATGTGCCAGTATTATGCATAGAAAATGTCTTGAGGTCTACAGAAATGGATTAAGTATGACGTTGTTGAATATACGAATATATTCCATTTCATCAACCAAAAGGCCCAGTGAGTCAGTGATATCCCGACTCAGGGCCTTCGACCAAGCAGTCGATCTTGAGAACGTACAAAGCTTAAGGAATAGAAACATTAATAAGCAGTAGAAATCTAATGGTGGATAGTTTGGATAACTTACAAAGCTTAAGGAATTTAAGAAGTGTAATGATGTGTAATGAGGTTAAGGAAAGTTCATTTTTGTGTTTCGCATTCTGGAAGGTGAATCACCAAATAACATTGCATTAGAGAGAGATCACAATTTGCACTGATCTCAGCTTACTATTGTTGGATAGGAACACCTTTCCTTCTATATATTCTAAATCCCCCAAATCCATGGTCGTTTGACGAATTATGGTTATTACCACTCACCCCTTGAGGTTTTTACTTTAAGGCAGTTGTCCTTCAACTTCTTATGACATTGGATGTGCACAGTCAATTCGTAAGTTTCCTGATATGTTTCATAGATCAGGATTTCGTATTATTGAAGAGGAATAATATATATCCTTGAAACTTTTGAAGAGGATTTTGTATACCCTTTTACTTTCTACCAGCAATGTTGGACATCTACTCTTGTCCACATGTATAAACCATGTTCAAGTCCTTGATGAGATAAAAAGAAGTAAATTTTACTTATTGGGTGCAAAAGCTTATATTGAATTGTAAATGCCCCTTTGTTCAATACTGTACTGAGATTTTTTTTAAGCTATTAATCATTTTCTGTATATTACATCCACATAGTGCTCTTCCTGCAGAAAGGATCGTGGCAGGGGTTTAGGGGAAATTACGAAGATAAGGACTTGATATTCACAGTAGACAAGACAGTAGATGACTCCAGTAGAACTGAGTTCAAAATACTACTTTTTGGCCAAAATAGTGAGGACTCAAAGACTGAGTTACTGATGAAAGGCAGCCCTTTCAAGAGATCCTGCACCATTTATAAGAGCGACTCAATTGTTGCCCAGGTATTACTATAGTATTACTTTCATAAACGCCATAATTTTAGTTTGTAATTTTTCTTCAACTTGCATGCTCTTCAAAATTACCTTAAATACCTCTTTCACGTGGAAGTCTAAGTCAGAGTTCTGTCGAGCAATGACTAATTACAGCGAGTAAGCATGCATAAAACACTTGTACACGGTGGCATGATGCTACAAGTAGTTTATGCTATATTGGCTCCATAAGAACCCACCATAGGCTCTATATATAATCTCTTCTTTTTCTCATTTGCTTGTTATCGTCCAGACATCAAGTCGCAAATTCGTGTATTTGGTGGTTTTGTTCTGTTTAGTCTTGACAATATGTGCTTTCTTTATTCCTTGGTGCAGAGTAGTATGATGTACAAACTTGGAATGGGGACAGTGTTCGTTCGAAGGAGCCGATTTCGAGTAACAATTTTTCCAGGGTTCGCTGATCACAGTTTAGTTGCTTCTCTCATTGCTGTATACTTCGATGGAAGAAAGCTGTGGATTTGAATATAAAGTTGTACATTTGTTTCCCTAATTTATAACCTCTGATTTTAACAAAATGAATAGAGTCACGTATAATTAGTGATTCGTCTGGTTTTCTAACGTGTAACACCATTCGTACACGTCAAAGTGAATGTCGATGACCTTATTTTATAAAAATGTTACTCATCCAATCCAAGTAAGGCACCATCATCAGCTCAACAGCTTACAACTAATTCTTTGGCATTTAATTTTAAATTTTCTTACTTTTCATTCATTTATTTAGAAAGCTGATTCATTTTTTAATCTATAATTTATACAAAATAATTAATTTTTACTTTCTACACAATCTAATAAAAATAAGTATTATTTATTGGACCTAAATTATGAATTCTACGTAGAGTTTCTGATGAATTCTTGTTGATTGAATATAAAGATAATGATTTTTAATCCTGATATTTCTTAAATAAGAGTATTTTTAATAATTTATGCACTTTTAAGGCCATTAACATAGGGTTGTAAACGAATTAAATATTTTTTGTTCGATTATATACGATATTGATTTTATTGATTTAGAATTGAGTTACTCGTGTAAGAATATATTCTAATTAAAAGTTAAAACGGCCAAAAGAAGATCACACACAAAATAACGTCCAGGTGCAATGTAATTTTAGAAACAGTCAACATGGTAAATTAAAGTTTCATCAGCTAATCAACATTCGATACATCTGCAAGCTCACGGCCATGGTGGAGTTGGATCCTTCTTTCATCCAGGATGCCGAGCACAGGGCGAAACTCCAGTCCGTCGAAGCCGAAAACATTCCAGTGATCGATCTCTCTCCGCTGAATCTCTCTTCGGACTCCGCCGCTCTGTTCGATTTAGTGGCGGAGATCGGCGACGCTTGTCGGAATTGGGGATTTTTCCAGGTGATCAATCATGGAGTGCCTTCGAGATGCCGCCAGAAGATCGAATCGGCGTCGAGGAAATTCTTTGCGCTGCCGAAAGAGGAGAAGAACAAAGTGAGCAGAGATGAGAAAAATCCTTTTGGATATTATGACAGAGAGCATACGAAGAATGTTAGGGATTGGAAAGAGGTTTTCGACCTTGCTGTGCGGGATCCGATTGTTTTTCCGGCTTCACATGAGCCTGCTGATAAAGAGCTGATAGAATTGTTCAACAAGTGGCCCGAGGGTTTCCCTGAATTCAGGTCTGTGATCTTATTCTCTCAAAATTAGAAGATTGCTAAAATTTTGATGTAAATCATCATCCATGATCCACTGCTATTATTATGCTGTTTTTATAGAAAATCATTGGCTAAAGTTTCATTTCAATTTGGTCATGTATTCAAATGCTTTCACATGATTAAATTCCTGATTGCCATTAATTCAAGAAAAGAGGTGATCAAACACAATTGTTAATCTCACTTTGTAATCTGGAAAAACGATTAATGTTAACATACGCTTAATATAAATTTATGATGAGAATGATAATGAGTAGGTTAATGTTGGTGGTGTATGTATAATAATAATATCAAGCACTATTAATGAAAATAAATGTCATTCATTCTCATTTCCTACCGTCGTTGCCTTAACCAAACAATCCCATAGTTATATTCTAACTTGGGAATAACTGGGATGTTGAAGCTGAAGTGCAAAACGCTGGAAATAAAGTTGAAGAAAGTTATGTAGGATTTTAAAAAAATTAGCATGTCTCAGGGAGGCTTGTGAAGAGCACATTGCGGAGATGGAGAAGCTCGTTTTCAAGCTGCTCAGCCTCGTAGCCATGAGCTTGGGTTTGCCAAAAGATCGTTTCAACGCCTTCTTCGAAGACCAAACGAGTCGAGTGAGGCTCAATCACTACCCTTCCTGCCCTGCTCCACATCTAGCTCTCGGCCTTGGTAGGCACAAAGACACCGGAGTCTTGACCGTCCTTGCTCAGGACGACGTTGCTGGTCTAGAGGTGAAGAGGAAGACGGACGGGGCATGGATCCTCGTCAAACCTTGTCCCGATTCTTACATCATCAACGTTGGTGATATACTCCAGGTGCACTTGTACCCAATTTATAGAAATACATATGAATTGCATGGTGCATTTTGAAACTTATAGACGTGATTGTGATGTAGGTTTGGAGCAACGACGAGTACGAGAGTGTGGAGCACAGAGTGGTGGTGAAGGCCGAGAAGGAAAGGTTTTCGATTCCTTATTTCTTGTATCCAGCACATTATACGTGGGTTGAGCCTTTGAAAGAGCTGATCAATGATGAGAAGCCTGCCAAGTTCAAGAGATATAACTGGGGGAAGTTTCGGGCTACACGGAATTATGGTAATTTGAGGAAGCTTGATGTTGAAAACATTCAGATTTCGCATTTCAGGATCATATCACCATCAAATTCAAGATTTTAATTATATCGTATATAGGCTAGGATACGTGTATTAAATCATTGTATCACCATTGTAACACTATTTTGATTTTAAATAACTTTCTCATTTTCTAAAGCAAAAACATTAATAAATAGCAAGGGTATGTTTGTTTTGGGACTAGCACGGATGGACGTAGGACTTTGCGATCACGTCTCTACACGAGTTTGGAATGTAACATCCGAATTTCACATCCCAAACTCAATCCACACCTAAAAATACCTATTAAACCTATTATTACTCTTTCCAACACAACATTCATAAAATACCTATTATACATATTATTATACCTATAATATCAATCATTATCATACTTTGATTTGACATAAAGTAATATCCTACCCTACTAAAATTTCAAAACAAACACACACTTTTACTATTCATCAAAGTTTTCACATCTCAAGATTTCAAAATCATGACATCCCACGACCCCCTTAATCCCAAAACAAACGTACCCTAAAGAAACAAGAATGACTTGGGGAACTAGGATTTTGGGTGAGGGGGCCAATACTATTATATATTCAATAATAAAAATTAGATACTACCTCTGTCTCATAAAAGTTTGCACACTTTCCTTTTTAGTTTGTCTCACAAAAGTTTGCATACTCCCAAAGTAGAAATATTCCTTCAAATCTCCACCTTTAAAATCTTTACCTCACAATCTTCACCATACACATTCTACTCATTACACTTTTTCTTAAAACCTGTGCCCAGGAAAGTACCGCAGACTTTCCTGGGACGAGGGTAGTATTATATATGTATTGATGTTCATCGTTAAATATATCAAATCATATAAAAATATTATTAATTTATTAAATTTAGAATGTCTTTCTTCTGTATCACAAAATTCATTTAATAATTAAGACTACAATTTTCTTCCCTTTTTTTAATTTTTTTTCTACATTTATAATTTGCTTCTTAATATATACATTAATATACAAATTTATAAGAAGTTCATCTTTTATTTATTTCAAGTATAGTGGTCTTGATTTAATTTATTGGAGAAAAGTTTTAGTTCATGCTTAATTATAACATTTTTATTATATATTGTTGCCCTAAAACGAAGCATTCCCAATCCAAATGGCAAAAAATTATGATTTGAAGAATTATGATATTCTTATATAAAAGTTTAGTAAAATATTTGATGAGCATTAATAAGTAGTCAGCAAAAAATGCTTAAAAAATACGAGGACAATGAATTTTTTTAGCATATATATGGAATATATATATAAATGTATAACAATATAATTTATATATAAGTGTGCATAGCATAACAAAAGTTAGTTAAATAATTTTTCTTTAATGTCTGCTGCTTAAATTTTAATTATTTTACACTATGAAATATTAATATAATTAATATTTTGGCTGAAATTGTCGTGACTAAGAACTTCTTGGACAACATAATCAGGCTCATTATAGTATTTAATAATATTATATATATATATATATATATATATATATATATATATATATATATACTAATAATTAAAAGGAGAAACTTGAGGGGGATCATGACCACCCCTGTGGTGTGTCTGGTTCTGCCCCTGGACTCGGTGAAAAGAAGTAGTTAAAATATAATCTAGAATTTCTAGCAACACCGTTGGCATCTCTTCTAATACATGCAACAAAATTAAAGTGGGCAATATAGCTATACAACCAGCAACGATTTTGGGAAATTTATTTTTTTCGTCCTGTCATTTTACTTTTTTTTTTCTATATTGGTCTTATTAACTTTCAAATTTTGATTTTCATCCTGTAACTTTACCTCATTTTGATTTTGGTCTTGTAACACCTTATTCATGCATAAAAAATATAAAAGTTATAGGACCATTATAAAAAAGAGGTAAAGTTATAGGACGAAAATAAAAAAAAATTGAATATTAATAGGACCAAAATCAAAAGGAGATAAAGTTACAGGACGAAAATCAAAATTTGAAAGTTAGTATGACCAAAATAAAAAAGAGGTAAACTTACTAGACAAAAAAAATATTTTTCCCCAACGATTTTTTAAAAAATTGAATGGTCAATGACGGACTATGTTGCACTGGTGTAGAGATGCTAATGTGGGGTGATTCGATATGGGTTTGAGATTTACTAATTTTCAAAATAATTAGGGTATAATTTATTAAGAATATATTTATTTATGGGATAACTATAAAATGTGACTATTTTTATATTTTAATACATTATTTATTAAAAGGAACACAAAAAATCAAATATTATAAGGGGCCAAAAAGTGAGTTCCACGATTAAATTTGGTACATGTGAGTACATGTGATGGGACATCACATGACTTCAGCTTTTAATTTAAATTTAAATTTTGTAAATGTTTATTTTTGTATTTCATTTTTTTTCTTCATAATTTAACATTATATTTTTTATTATTTTATTATATCCACAGATTATATATTTTTTAAATGATTATTATTTTATTAATATTATATTTTTAGAATTTATATTTTTAAAATTTTTTTCTAGTCGTAAAATTTCAATTCAAAAATAATATTCATATAGGTAATTTTTTTATTTTGCATATATATAATTTTTTTTGTACATATTCAAATTTACGATTCTGAATAACAATATTATACTTTTGCATACCACCCACAAAAAATGCATGATGATATTTTAAAAAGTGAACATACAACTAAGGACCCTTGTTTTAAAACATTACAACTAAGGGCAAATACCCCCAAATCCACAAAATTAAAGTGTCTAATATAGTACAACTTTATATGACAAAAGTACTGTTCATGTACTTCTTTCCACTGTTTACAACTGTAGCAATATTTTTTTAGTCAAAATTTTTTCGGTGAGTCACGACAATACTTTTGAGTATGCGTCAGCACTTTTGAATTTTTTTCTGAACTTTATTTGTCGTTCCGTTTTTCGGCCGTTATTTTTTCCAACGAGACTCGACAATACTTTAGTGTAATTTTACACTTTTGTGTTATTTACGATAATATTAAACTATTTATAGTACTCTTTACAATACTATACTTTGGTGTAATTGTACAATGCTTTACCAATTTGTAATTGCACTATTGACCAAAAAAAATCAGAGCTCCACAAATCATTTCAAAAAACAAAAAACCATTACAATACAAGGCATCAACAAAAATCGTTCCATAAAACCAAAAAATTATTACAAATCATTTAAAAAAAAAAAAAAAACCCCATTACTAGAAATCAGATTGGAGCCTTTCATCCAACCACCACTGAAACTCCACTTCAATTTGTTTGTCTTCAGTCGAGGGTGTTGATAGAATTTATTAACGGTGTTTGTTTATGTGGCTAATATAACATGTAGTTCTACCAAACAATAATCCAAGAATTTGTGTTCTTGGATGTAATATGAGGAGGGAGAGTAGAGAGTTTAGAGAGAGAAATATTGCAGTGTGGATTGTATTAATTTTCAGAATTTGTGAGAACTGTGTGAATAGTACAAGAGAGGTCTTATTTATAGGTGTGTGGGTGTGAGACGGCACCTTACGAACCTATATGGCTTCCGGTGTTGACGAGACCCTCGTCCTGGTCCCTTACACTGCTACCTATGTTGTGCCTCGTCCTACTACTATGCCTTAGACTAGATGGGCCTCATTAAAAACCTCGCCGTAAACCACCCTTGTGGATAAACCGAACAGAGGGAAAAAGAGTACAACCATCGGGATCTAGTAGGCTAACAGGCGAGCTCATGGGCGAGCTCGGAGATGAGTTTCAGTGGCTCGGGCGAGCTCCGGAGCGAGCTTCAATGCCTTATATGGCTTACGGATGCTACATGATGGTGGAACTCGGTGAGGCCCACAGGGGGACATGGGGCGAGCTTCGGGCGAGCTCCGGTAATGACAGAGGTTAGCTCCTTTGGGCGAGCTACGTAGCTAAATCGTCCCTGCACGGGCGAGCTCCGCACTTCAAAGGATCTGGGTGGGCCCTGGCGACCTGCTAAGCCTATGGGTGATTGCCCCATGTCGATAGTGTTAGTTCGCCATATCAACAGAGGGATAACAACAGATACAACAAGCATTGTTGGCCTATACTTTGCTATCAATCTGGAATTTGAGGGAGAACCAGAAAATGAGACTGCATCTTAAAATATCATTTAGAACACATTAAAGGAGAAAAGAAACAGTATGGTACCTTGCAGCTCTTCCAGATGAGGTAAAACATATGATAACTAATGATCCACATCGAAATTGCACTCCACTAATCAAATAAAGTTGAATAAGCAAAATTTAGAAACAGATTCACGTTCTCCAATGCGATTACAATAAAATACCAAAAAATAGTAGGAATTGTAGACATCGAAATCGCACTTGCCCAACGATCACAGATGTAGAAGCCACCGACATTTTCTGCGCGCATCATGAACAAAATTATTCAACAAATTGATTGATCCAATACACAAATCTGCAAAATTCTCATCGATCAAGAGAATGTGCTAGAATGAACCGCTTATCTCTTTACACAAAATCGATCGACAAAGAGTTTCACTCATTCTCTTTCTCCGACCTGCAGTTATTCACTATCGGGACCTTTTATGGAAACATGGTTTGGTCCCTGTAGGATGCGGTCGGGATCGAGGTGGGGACCCATGATTTTAAGATCGAGACCATATAATCATTGAAATTATCTTGATCACAACACTATACATATCCTATTAAAATATAAAAAGAGAAAATTAATTGTATGAAAAATTATGGCATAAATATTATAATAGATTTCAAAATCAAACTAAAACCATATTTAAGTGTAAGTTTATTGTGCATTAGATGCATTGTGAAGTGCATTTTAAAAACAAGTTACCTCTATTATTATCGAAAAGTTACCCTTATTTATACTAAAAAACTAATGTGGTGATTTTTTTTAAAAATATATTTAAATTAAACAGTGTACCTAATTTATGCTAGAATAGCCAAACTCAAATCCTAATTTTTTTAAAATCCAAAACAAACTCACCCAAACTCATTTAATTCCTGCGGATGGATAGTAACCGAGTGGAATCAGGAGCTCAGGCCCACTGAACATTGAAAAGCCCATTAGTTAATCAGCCTACCAATTATAGAGCCCATTAATATTTCGGCCCACCAACTAATATATTCATTCACACCGCCATAATTTCTTTCAAGTTTTTTCCTCCGTTTTCATCACCAGTAGGTCACACACGCATTAGCAAACAGCGGCGGTGACGTTAATCGGTGGTGGCTTGCGGCGGCAAAGATGCTCACGACTGATATACCTCCCAACCAGACCATATACATTAAGAATATCAACGAGAAAATCAAGAAAGAAGGTCATTTCCCCCTCCTTATCAGCTAAATTAGGGTTCCATATCATTTTTTTTTTTAATTTTGACAATCTCGTCGTTTATTTAACCGGGAAAGGATTTACTGCTTTTTGCGTCTCATTAGCTTTATGTTTTGGATGAAGTTCTTGCAATAGCTGTACATAATTATTAGTAGGCATTGTGTAGCCCTACGCGAAGCGTACAAATCGCATCGTTGCAGCTGAGACTATTGTCCTATAGCTTGCTTATTAGAATGTGCCATGTTTATGCTTTTAATGAAACCGTTCACACTATTTGAAATATGTACGGTTGCGTTTGCAGCCGCTGTTCTGCTGCACTGCTTAACAAGTAATATTTGCACGAGTGAAGTTGCGCGAGTTTTTCGATCTACACTTTGTGTTTTGGTCATTGTTCAAATTTGAATTGATCTATTTCTGAATCTATCATTTCCTGAATTTATACCTTGGGTCCTCAGTTCTTTGAGTTTAGTTTAGGTGATACAGTTCCTTCAGTCTACGCACTTCTCTTGATATGTGATTATTTTCTTTAAGTTCACCACATGAATAAAGTACCTCTTCCTGTCCGCTGGACATCAATATTTTCATTTGAATCTGAGAAATAGTAATTATACCCTTGGTATGATGATTGCTTTGCACAGTTATTTTAGATTAGAGCTTCTGTTATTAATACAGCATAGGGTTATCGACAAGCGATTAGTTCCAAGGTGTATAGATTTTGATTCTAATATTGATGCCTTTCTTTGTCTTTAATACTCTGGACAGAGTTGAAGAGGTCTCTTTATACCTTGTTCTCGCAGTATGGGAGAATAGTGGACATTGTTGCATTGAAAACTGCCAAGCTTCGAGGGCAAGCATGGGTTGTGTTCAGTGAAGTGCCAGCTGCAAGCAATGCAGTTCGGCAGATGCAAAACTTCCCGTTTTATGACAAACCTCTGGTGAGTCAAAAATACAAAAGTGTATCTATTACACTATTTGTAGGTGAACTAATTTATTTTACCCCAATTTAACTTTTTATGAAAAAAATCAATTTGTGCTGAATTTATTTCTTTTTTGCTCCCTTTGTTGTAAGTCCTTTGTATTTTAATTTTTGGTGGTTAGTTATAGATTGTGCTACTATGGAGGTATTGCCACCATTTATCAGCTGATTTAGTTATATGTTACTTCCTTAAAAAAAAAAAAGTTACTTGACTCTTCTAAATATGAAATGTATTTGGTTGGACTTCTCTAACTGTTTAGTTACTAAGCAGAGGATACAATATGCTAAAGCGAAATCAGATTGTATTGCTAAAGCAGAAGGCACTTATGACAAGAAAAAGAAACAAGAGGAAAAAGGTGAGTCTTTATGTTGCTTAGTGAACTCTACTCTCTTTCCACAATCTTTTTGTGCCACTCTATTAAGTATATCTCTATTTTACTAGAATCTTTGTGGGGTTCTTCAAGAACGATTTTATTGTAATCTTTATTTTTAAATGATTGTGGTGTCTGGATGTGATTTATGAAGTGATATCATAATAAGTCAGCTTGTTCCTCTGACGAAAAACTTTCATTTGTTCAGAAGTTGGAAGTGCAGTTGGATACTGGTTTCAAAATTATGTCTGAATTCTGTTATACTCTGTTCTCATGTATGAGTACTCTACAAATTTTGCATCAAGTTTTATTGAAAGTTATCCCTTGGACCCTTTTATTTTACTATAGGAGCCATTGGCATAATATATTTTTTACGATTTCTTTTTTTCCAGCTGAGAAGAAGAGACGTGCTGATGATGGTCAGCAACCTGCTGCTGCTAATGGTCCAAGAGCTGACAGTAGTGGTGGCCCAACTGTAAGCTTGTTTTACTCTAATAGATACTCTCTACCTACCTGCCAAAATATCTATAAAGTAATATGATGTTTTACATGGCACTGACTTTGTTATGCAAGTACTCATGCATGTCTTTTCATGGGGGAAAAAGGGAAATCAGCTTTTGTCTTATGCATTAGATTTGTTAGACAGGACTAAGGTTTAATGCTGCTCCATTTTTCATGCAACTCTGCTTTCCCTCCTCATAAGTCTGAGAAGCGTGTGAATGTTAAAAGTTAGGCTATTGTATGAATTAGCAAATGAAATTTACACTTGAACCATGGGGCACTTTCTTTATTCTGGTTATGTTGTGTCTTGCAGTACTAGCCCATTTGGCTGTGATTATAAGCTGTTTAATAGAGTTTATAATCATCCTCAACGTGTTTGGCAAAATAAGATGTTCTTATAAGATCTAAAATAAGAACCTTGCAGTTGATAAGCTGTAAAAGATTTAGTTGAGATTTCTCAACTTATTGTTTTAACCACCTCACCCCGGACCGCTGCCACCCCTCCCCCACTTCTATCACCACATAATTTTTTTTTAAAAAAAATCTTTTATATGAAAATTAAAATTTAATAAAAAATTATTATAATCAAAGATCTTATTAGTTTTATTAACCAAACACTTTAGTAACTAAGATACTTAAAATTTTTATATTATAGCTCTTAAAACAATTTATTAGATGTTTAAAATATGCTGAGTCAAATCGGCCCCAACTCTTTTCTTTCTCCCATGCTATCTATTCCTCAGTCTATAAACTTAGTGTAAGTTGTACTTTATCCATTATCTTATATAATCTAGCTCTTTCAGGTTTCATGATTGTTTGCCTAAATCTAAAAAATGTAGTATTATTTTTAAAATTTATGGTAATGATCATTACTCTTTGTGTCGGGAAAATAGTGTATTATGGGCTGTGGAGGTCAAACATGTGATTATCAAAGTTTTGTTTTTAAAGGCAAATGTTTAGTTACTGTCTCACAATGTAGGATGGAGGCTGCAACTTTTTTGGTAAAATATATGAGTATGGTTTATTATATTGCAGGCTACCTCTCGGCAAGGAAAGCCAGGCACACACGAAACGACAGCTGAGCCCAACAACATACTCTTCATACAAAATCTGCCTTATGAAACAAATAGCATGATGCTGGAATTGCTTTTCAAACAATACCCTGGCTTTAGAGAAGTTCGAATGGTTGAAGCAAAGCCAGGTATTGCCTTTGTGGAATTTGAAGACGATTCCCAGTCTTCAGTTGCCATGCAGGATCTTCAAGGCTTCAAAATCACTGCCCAGAATCCGATGGCCATCTCATACGCCAAAAAATAAGAAATTTGAGTGTTTTTGGCCCTCTCTCTTGCGCATTGTATCAAGTACCTATTATAGTTTCAGAAGTCAATTGGTGTGTGTATTTTGAGCGAGGAGATAGAAGATGAGAATGGAATTTAGCTGTATGGTTAAAACTGATATATGACGTCGAAACTATTGGTGTTTGTTACTCTCTTTTATAAATTGTAGTCTTCTTACGCAAACTGCATTACACATAATGTGGATTCAATAGTGCATCATATCCTTTACCAAAAATACGCCCTCCACTTGACACCATCTTCCCACAATTCGGGAATTTTAAATATTGAAAATTATAGTATACCTGCTTCGATTGTTTTTTGTTTTATCATCTATAATAGCATTTCTAAGTGTACCCATTTACACACTTTAAAGAAAAAAATACTATTTACTCCATTCAAAAATTACTTTCATAAACGGCTTACTTTAGAATGACAAAGTTGGATTAGAAAATTTTGCTGAAGACTATCTCATGATATGTGATTAATATAAAATGTGTCAATTATTAATTAAAATGTGATAAAATTTTAATAAAAAGTACTCCCTTCATCCTGTAGGAATTTGCACCTTACGGGACGATACATTTTTTAAGAAAAATGTATTATATATATAAAGTAGTGGTATATGGGTAAATATGTGTAAATATTTGTGAGTGTGCACGTAAATTACTGTTTCTTTTTTTAGTAGTGTGCAAATTTGTGTGGGACATCCAAATAAAAAAAATGTGCAAATTCCTATGGGACTGGGGAGTAATAATTTTTTGTTAATAGTGACTATTTTTTTTTTTTTTTAATATTGTCACATTTTATCATATATCTATCATTGAATTTTAAAAAAAAAAAAATATTTTTATTAAAAGTAACTATTAATTTTTTTATATGTTCACTGTAGATGTAATAATGACAAAAATAAGGTGTCCGATTTAATTTATTTTTTTAATATTTTGAAAATAATTTATTTTTTTAATGACAAAAATAGTTTTAGCTACTGCAACGCAAATAACTGAAAATCCGTCCATGGCCTTGCATGGTGCCACAACTTGCATGCTCTCTCCAAGACCGACAATTCCACCATTCTCTCTCCCTCTCTCTCTCACAGATCTTGGCAGAAATCAACAGCATTTCAAATTGATCGTAAACCCATGATATTGTTACACATCGAACACTACTTTTAACGATTTTGTTTCGGACTTTTTAGGGCGATGAACGGCACCAATAATGGGGGTTCCGATCCCCCTTACGTTTGCTACCAGTTTAATCAGATTAACTCTCGAGGCATACCCTACGGAGAAAATCCTCTGGGTTATTCTGTTCCTTCTTTTTTGCTCCAACTTTCAATTATTTCTTTGGTAACTCGATTATTTCACTTCTTTCTCAAGCCTGTTGGACAACCCCTGATTGTGTCTCAAATTCTTGTAAGTTCCCTAAATGTTTGAATTGAGCTGTATAATGATTAATTTGTAATTTAGGCCTTTTGGCCATCTGTTTGATCCTAGGTATTGTTATTTTGCTGCTGCTGTTCTACAATTCTTTAAACTTGCAGTTGTGAAATAGTTAATATTACAGTATGCTAATCCCTTTTTTGTGTTTATGTTACATTAATCTGTAAAAATTAGTAGATTTTGATTGGATAATTATTAATTTGAGAAATTAGTTGTTATTCTGTTGCTGGTATAAATATTCTTAAAACTGCACATGTTTAACTATGTTAAAATGTCTAAGATTAGTAGATTGGATTTGATGATTTGGACAATTTGCATTGATCAGGCTGGTGTAATCTTAGGGCCATCTGTTTTGGGGCAGAATATGACATACTTGGGCAGAGTATTTCCAAGAAAATCTAGAATAGTGCTAGATACAGTATCCGTTTTCGGTTTCATGCTCTTTGCTTTCCTGATTGGTGTGAAAATGGACCTATCCATGGTTATGAAATCTGGTAAAAAGGCTATGGCTGTGGGCATCTTAGCTTTTCTCCTACCGTTTGGACTTGCTGGTTCAACCGCTTTTCTCCTTGACAAATATTTATCTTTGGACAATGAAGTTGCAAGAGCACTTCCTTATATGGCAACTATGCTATCAATGACAGCTTTTCCTGTTGTTTCTTGCTTCCTTGATGAGCTCAAGATTCTTAATTCAGAGATTGGACGGTTAGCCTCTTCTTCTTCGATTATCTGTGATGTCTGCTTCTGGTCTTTCACCTGCATAAATGTTGCTGCAGAATTAGCCAGGACTAAACCCCTCATTGTAATCATAGGGTTTTCTGTATCCATTGCATTATTTGTGGTTCTTGTTGTATTGGTGGTACGTCCTGCTGCTATGTGGATAATCCAGCGTACCCCCGAATCAAGGCCTGTGAAGGAGAGATATATCGTTCTAACCCTCGTTGTATTGATGGTTGGTGGATTTGCTGGTGAGGTTATCGGTATTAGAGCAATTACAGCTTCACTAGTTCTGGGCTTGATTATACCTGATGGACCACCACTAGGAGCAGCACTGGTGGAGACACTTGATTGCTTCGTCTCATCTATGTTGTTGCCTCTCTTTTTTGCTGTTGCTGGATTGAAAGTGGATGTCTTTTGCATAAAAAACTTGAAAAATTTTGTAGTTCTACAATTGGTTGTTCTGGTTGCATTTGTAGGGAAGATTATGGCCTCGATGTTGCCTCTTGTTATGTGTAGAATGCCATTGCGTGATGCTCTTTCTCTTGGGCTGATCATGAATACAAAAGGAGTCGTTGAACTTGCAGTCTTGAATGACATCAAGAACAGTGAAGTAAGTCTCACCTTATACAATATTTCTATTTTGGGAAACTAGTTTTCTTAGTCTTGTAAGTTATCCCTATTTAATTTCAGTGTTGTCTACTTTTGCAAATTGAATATGGTCTGGTAACTTTCAATTGTTCTACATTTGAGTCCAGTAACGGGTTGTAATAGGTGAAAAATCTAGACTTGGCAGGGTATGATTTGTCGACGTGGCAGAACTAATAGGGTCAAATGGATATTTCATCCTCCTACAGTCGGTACCTGACCTAACTGTCTGTAAAATTAAAAGTTACACGACTATTTTCAATTCATGAATGTTGACAGTATTGAAACCAAAATAAGGGTAACTTACATGACTAGAAAAACTATTTTCTCTTTTTGTCTAATAATCATTTACAATTATGGATCATCTCAACCTTCTTTGGTTTTTTTCTTTTTCTCCATATACATGCAGGGCTTCACCGACGAAGTCTACACGATTATGGTCATTTCAGTGGTCACATTATCAGGACTGATCTCACCAATAATAAAGATCCTCTATGATCCTTCGAAACGATTTATTGCTTACAGGAGGAGGACGATTCTTCATCTCAGAGGCGAGGATGAACTTAGTGTACTTGCATGCATCCATCAGCAAGAAAATGTTCAATCTATTATCACCCTCCTCCAATTATCCTATATGACAAATTCTTCACCTATCAACTTGGTAGTTCTCCACCTTATTGAGCTAGTGGGACGCTCCTCCTCTCTCCTCGTTTCTTACAGAAAATGGGATAAGCCTCCTCGTCATCCCACTAAATCAGAAAGGATTTTCAATGCCTTTAAAAAATTTGAGCAGCAAAATCCTGGATACTTCTCTGTACATTGCTACAAGGGTATCGCCCCTTATAGAACAATGCACAACGACGTATGTTCCTTAGCACTAGAAAACCGAACCATTTTCATTATCCTTCCATTTAAGAGCTCGGGGGAGATGGTGGGACCCTCTTATGCGTATAGGCATCTTACTAAGTATGTGTTTGAAAAGGCTCCTTGTTCAGTTGGGGTTCTTATTGACA
The DNA here is from genome assembly GCA_026898435.1 of Prunella vulgaris. Classification (NCBI taxonomy): domain Eukaryota; kingdom Viridiplantae; phylum Streptophyta; class Magnoliopsida; order Lamiales; family Lamiaceae; genus Prunella; species Prunella vulgaris. The sequence continues at coordinate 1,484,063 of JAPKLY010000047.1, forward strand.
ATTCAGGCCTCAGAGCACCTTTTCAAGATTCAGTATTCAGAGTTGTGGCCCTCTTCTTTGGAGGGGCAGATGATCGGGAAGCTTTAGCGTATGCAAGAAGAATGTTGGAGCGTCCCGACATGAGGCTAACTGTAATACGATTTGTAACTGCAGGGCCTCGTCAGATTGTTGCAGGAACGGAGAGGAGCAAAATGCTTGATGCTGACATTTTGAACAGCTTGAAGCAGAGAAAGAAGCATAAAGAGGAAGTAATTACGTACAAAGAGGAGATGGTGAGTTGTGGAATAGATGTCATCACAGCAGCTAGATCTGTTGTAAATGAGTATAATCTTGTCATGGTTGGTAGAAGACATGGTGATTCAGCAATCATACATCAGATTGAAAAGTTGAATAAACGAGACGAGTTGGGCGCAATTGGGGAGATATTTGCCACCTGGGAAGTTAAAGCCGGAGCTTCAGTTTTGGTGATACAACAGCAGACCCGATTATGGGGTCTCAGAGACCCGGAGGAGTCGACGCATTTGAGAAAAATCAAGTTGTAGGGATAATCTAGGATTAGGAATCCTTCTACATTATGAATTTTTCCAACATGTTTGTAGAAATCCTTATACATTATATGTATTAGCAACAAGTATATACACAACTATCTACTTGTATTCCCTACATCTTCTGTACAAAACTTTCACCTTGTTTATTTTGTACCCAAGTTGCAATCCATTTTATAGTTTAAATTGGATCTTAGTGTTAAAATTAATCCACGCTTCTGTTTATATATTTATCTTCAGATTTTATTTTTTAACTTTCAAGTTTAGACTTGATCAAGGGATCAAATGACTTCGGCATTCTCCTTAGAGCAGTCCTAAGGGCATAATCAATTCTTCTATTGTGAATTTGTGAGACAGATGGAAGAAAACATAGGTGTAAGTGTATTCAATTCGTAGTTGATAAAAAATTCGAGTTTTGCTTCTTCAAATATTATTGTTTTTTGTATAGATATATTACCGTTGTTATGTATATTTACTAGCATTAACTACCTCAATCCAAAAAAAAAAAAATATGTTCACTTATTTGCATGTGATTTAATGCAATATATCGGATGATTACATGGTAATGTGAGGTCCGTTTATGAGTAAAGTGAATGTTTATGAAAAGTATGTCATAAATACCCTCCGACATATTGCATTAAACCACGTGTAAATAAGTGAACACATTTTTTCGTGGACAGAAGGAGTAATTCGTATACATCATTCTTGTTTAAAAAATATAATGATAGTAAATATATCTAATAGTGATAATGTATATACAAAATAGTACTCCCTCCGTCCCACTATAAGTTTCTCACTTTCTTTTTTTTTGAACGTCCCACAATAAGTTTCTCATTCCATAAAAAACAACAACACTATTTCATATATTAATAAACAAATACCTCTTTTCACAACTCCCCATTATTTTTTCACAACTTCCCATTATTTTTTCACAACTTCCCATTATTTTATACAAAAGTCAATATGTGATTCACCATATAATAATAAATAAATACATTTTCTTATATGAAACAACATCTGAAATTAATCACACTTGTGAAGTTAATTCAATTCATAAATTTGAGGACTTATTTGTTTAATCACAACTAATAAATCCTGGCAAATTATTAAATATTGCGATTTAAAAAAGAATTGGAAAACATATGATATTTTACAATTTGATCATTGCACTTTGCAGTCCCAATATTAAAAATAGAAAAAGAAATGGAAACAATTGATATGACGACTAATTGTCATATACGTACACAAGGTTAAGAAGCGTGTGATAAAAAAAAAATAAAAAAAATTGGGGGTCAAAACTCGATGAAATCCTGGGGATCCATGTGAATATTGTCAAATGTATAAAAATTATTGTGATTTTCCAGCTTGTTTTTGTCCTTAAATTGATTAAGAATTTAAAATCTAAAATCACGACTATATACGGATAGCCAGTCTTACATATTGTATAATTTAAATATGAGTAGGTATTATGTGAGTAATACTCACCGTAATAATTTCGTGAACGATATATTTTATTTCACGCAGTAACACACAGTTCAGTGTGTAGTGTTAATTCATATACAGTGTAGTGTTAGTTCATATACAGTGTGGTGTTAGTTCATATACAATATGATTTTAGTTCATTCACTATTGCATACTACGTGTGGTGTTAATTCATGTATAGTGTGGTGTTAGTTTATATACATTGTCGTGTTAGTTCATATACAATATTTTATGTCATTTATCTCTAAAATAATCAAATCTCAAAATACTTAGAATAAATTGTTGTTCACCATAAAATTTACTGTGTGTATCATTCACATAATACTTTGACTCTAAATATATATTTAAATAGTTAGAATTATTTTAAATAAATATTTAAAATTATATATATTAAACAATTATAACGGTCTAATCATAGTAAATTGCACGATACATTTAATGTATAAAAAATTTCTTTGTACGAGTATTGATCATGTTCTAATAAAAAAAATACTCTCTCTACCTACTAAAATTGTATCTAACTATTTGGACACATATTTTTAAAAATTAGATAAAATAAAAGTACTGTGATGTTATTTTAGCCCGATATTTGAGCACTTTTGAAAATTAGTTTGAATCAATAATTTATTTTATAAAATAAAAATTCATAAACAGACATACATATATTTTATTTTGAGATTCGCAATACAGATAAATAAATAACTAATTAAATTTGTACAAATCATTAAACAAAATTAAACTCCAAAAAAATTTACTTAAAATTTGTTTAATGATTTTATTACATATTTAATTATGTATGCCTGCTGCAAATTCTATCAGATACAGTATATATAGCATTAAAAATATGTAAATCTCCAACAAAAGAACAACTGTTTCAATTAAGTTTCACAGGTCTCAACTAATATATTTTCTTGGCCTATTATTTTATCTTTTATGGGAACTTGTTGAATAATAATTATATAATTTGGCATTTAATTTAATTTTTGTTTTTAAAAAGGAATTAGCTATCAATATTATCCATGGGTGCACCTAATTAAATTAGTTAATTTTTCTCTTGTTTCCGCATGAGACAGATTGCAGTTAGCTAGCTGGCTGCTATCTGCGAAGGGATGCATATACCCTCACAAAGGAAAAATTACAAAATGATTTATAAAATTGACAAAAATTATAAATTAGTTCTGTGAAAAAAAAAATACTTATGAGCAGAAAATTTACACTTCTGTTCAGATATTGTGAACCAATTTATAAATATAGTCATTTTTTTAATCAATATGTAAGTCACCCATTCACAAATTGACGTCGAGCATGTATTTCAAAGTTTGTTTAGTAATTTATGAAATTTATTTAATAATATTATTATATTTGTAAATTAATATAATAAAACAATTACGTCTCATGACCGGCAAGAAAAAATTGGTGATTAGATTACAATAAAATGTGATAATATTTTTAAGAAAAGTGAGAATCACCTTTAATAAAAATATATTATCCAATTTTTAGAAATTTCAATAAATAGATTTATAATAAAATATGACAATATATTTAAGAAAAGTGATAGTCGCTTTTAACAAAGATATTATCACTATTTGTTAAAATTTTATCACTTTTTAAAAATGATAACTTTTTAATTAATAAGTGACATATTTTATATTGGTCTCACGTTATGAGACGGTATCATACAAAATTTGCTCTAATATTATTCCCAATTGAGTATGTAAAATACGTATGATATTAATGTATAGGAAATAGTTATATTAGTCAATGGATGTAATGATATACTCTCAATTGCAGAATAAAATTTTCACTTTTTTTTCGGGTCCTACAATAAATTAATTTCTCAATTTATAAATAGCAAAAATAGCATTTCACTACACATAAATTGTTTACCTAAAAATTCACGCAATATTACATCCAATATTTTAATAAATAAGTAATATATATACTTTAAAAAAAAACTTCAAAACGGAGGGAGTATATTAATATGGATTTAGAATTTTACTGTACAAGTTTCATATATATAAGATTTACCATGAACTTCAGATCAAATTGCTCATCTCAATTACCAGTCAAGTTTCTTAATTAAAATGAGAGAGAGGTAATCTGTGGAAAAAATACAAAATAGTTCAAAATATTGACACTAATTACAAAATAATTTTGTGCAGAAATATCACTGTTTTTGAAAACCGGTTGAACCGGTCGGGTGAACTGGGAACCGGCCATAGAACCGGTCCGATTACCCCCTGAAAATCGTTTTTACGGTTCAACCGGAAAGAACCGGCCAAACTGGAAAAAATCCGATTGAACCAGCCTATTTTTATATTTTAGTTTTTTAAATTTATTTTTCTAATTTTTTTATTAAATTAAATCTTGAGACATGTCCATTATCCCAAAATTAATTTATTCTACAATTTATATATTTTAAATTTTCATAGTAATATTTTAATTTGAAACTTACTATGCATGATTTATTAAACATCTCATGGATTACTATCTGATATTAAAGCTTGAGTTATTGTGAGTATTTTAATTTTAATTGTCTATGATTCTGTTGTGTTTATTTCAATATGCAATTAATAATTTATTAAAATTTTATACGAAAATATTTAACTTATTTTATTTTTTAATGTAACATATATAATATTTAAAAAATAGGTCGAAATGATTTTAACGGTTAGACCGGTTAAACCGGTAATCGGTGATCTATCCGGTTTGATCACCGGTCCGGTTATGAAAACATTGAGAAAAATATACTTTTATGTAAGAAAAAAATTATACTTGTGTGCTAATATTTTGAACAAATTTATAAATATAGTCATTTTTTTTGAACCGATACATCTGCCCCATTGAGTTTTGATCTGATAAGATTAATATGGAATTAATCAGAACATAATAATATGAAATTAAATAATATAATTCAGAGTATAAATTAATTTACTTGCGTAAATGGACTGGAAATATCATTGAGAAGACTACCCTTGAAATAAAGTATACAAAGACAAATTCGTCATCTGCAATTATAAATATGCAGATGGATACCTAAGCTAAAAATAAACTATTCACAAATTAAAAAATAATAATTATAAATACCCCATGCAAAAATAGGGAAAATGCACACATGCATGTACATACATATAGTACTTTTTTTTTTTAAGAGCCACCGGAAAATTGTCACAACTCCTCGTAAATGCTGTCCAGCTGCGGCTGCCACACTCCCACCGCCGCTTTCCGGCGGCGTGACAACGGCGAATGTTTTTTCTCCGGCGCCGGCTTTAAAGATCTGTACTTCCTCATCGGCTTCTTACTTTTCCCATCATTAGAAACGGAAGAAGAAGAAGGTACCAAGAAGTAAATGGAGCCCCGTTTGAGGTCGGATTCGGGCGACACGATTAGGATCCGCCCGGATACGCCGTGTGAGCATGGATCCGTGAGAACGTGATCCGGGTAATTTAGGAGGAACTCGCCCGCAGTGACCCGACCCGTTAACTCGTCCACGAACCCGTTTAAGTGTACAACTCGGATCAAATCCAGGGCTCCGCATGGAAGAACGCATGCCAAACAACACCTTAGGCTGTTCCCCATGGAATTGATGATTAATTATCCCAAAGTTGATGATTAATTATTTGATCGATGATTAATTATCCCAAAAATTGTATGTGAGTTTTGTGTCTAAGAGTTTCAGTGGAAGTACGCAAATGGGGTATATATAGGAAAGACATACCGTATTTGAATTGAATATTAATTAATAATTTTACAAGCAAATTATTGATTATTCGCAAGGATTGATACTCACTCATGCTCTAATAATTTTACACTTTTTTATGTTTCACATATATTTAATAAAAAAATAAAATATTTTCAAGTTATTTATTTTATTTTTAAAATATTTTTCATTTGATCTTAAAAGTTGATATATTATTTGTTTGCGTAAAAAAATTATTTTTTGATTTATGAAAGGTTAATCGGAAATGGAGGAAGTATTTAATTTGTAAAGTACGATGGGATGTAAAATAAGGAAACCGACTCTATATAATGGTTATGCCAAAATTTCACACGGTTTCACGATAGATTCTTTATTTTAAAATTAATTTTTAATTCTAATTTGAATTCATTCAACTACGTACAATCATGTGTGTTTCGAATATCTAGCTCATATTAGATGGTATGTAAAACATTTATTAATGATTCATGTATTAACAAAAGTTTGTATGAACTTACTTCACATATATGAGATTCGTGATATAAAAAATTTGGATAAAATTTTATATAAAAATGGTATATGATATCATGAATCAGTTTAAAATATTAAATATTTAACTACGGATATAAAAAAAATTCATTAAATATATCAAAATTTCAATCAATGATATTATGTTATAATTGTTATAAATTTTATTGATTATACCTGATGAATATCTTGAGACACCTGATCAAATATTTGATTTTTTAAAATAATTTCATGATAAATGTATGCATGAACTATTTTTATATAAATCTACTCTTTTTTTTTTTATAATATAATAATTTGTGTAAATATGTCGAAAAAATAAAATTCACTTGAACAAATTAATTTACGGAAGTGTTACTACTTTCTCCATTAATTCATTGTCATTTTAGAAACTTATTAATTTTACTTTTAAATATTTATGTGTATATATATATGTATAACCCTAAAAAACTTAACCCTCTCTTCTTAATTTTATACAAATTTCCTAAAATAATAACATAAAACGGAGAGTACATAATTACATATATATATTTATACAAATGAATTGATTGGATAATATGTGCATCCATGATATAGATGGTGTGTAATGCCAAATTTTTTTGATTTTGCACTTTTAATCTGCATATAGTTCCAAATCTTCCAGCTGTCTCTGATCTAAGGCGATTTTCGATGCAATTAACTGATGTGCTCAAGACACTCTTTCTTAAATATAATATAATTAATTAATTAATTATATAATAAAATAAATAAATTTCAGAAATATATACATCTAGCTGCATATTGTTATTTTAACTCTAACTTGTTAATACTGTAATATATTTTTGTACGTACTATGTACAAATGCATAGTACTTGCCATTTAAAATTTTATATGATAAAATTGTAGTATCATATTCGTGTTTCTCGTCTCCCAACCTTTTTCAGTTAACTAAGTGGATAAATAATTAATGTTTTGTGGTAGAACATCTTGATCCTCAGAATCTTACAGATTGTTGCTTCAATATTTATTTCATTTTCTATTTAATGAAATCTTAATAACGGTGGATTTGATTCGGATTAAGCAGCACTTGATAATTTAATTTGTCCTCATCCACACATTATTACCAACTATCTTATGCACTCGTCGTATTTCATTTATATTATTTCACACAATTTATTTCATATTTTTAGTTAAATTTATAACTTGCATGTTTCATTTATATGAGTCTACATGTTTTAATTATAATTAAATACAAATATAATATTTTCACTATAAAAAAAAGGTTTTAACGAGATCGATTTACTGATCGCTTTTTAGTCGCTAAATAGGGTTAACGACCGATTTAGCGATAAAAAAAGTGAATCACGAAAAACGCGGTAGCAAATGTTTAACGACCGATTCGGTCACTAATTTGCGACTGAGTTTTTTGTCACTAATTTGCGATTGATTTTTTTGTCGCAAAACGGTCGTTAAATTACTTGGATTTTGACCCATTCGGGTGAAATTAGCGACCGCATACACGATCAGTAATTAAATATTAGCGACCGTTCCCAGCGTTCGTTAACTTATAATTAAATTAAAATATAAATTTTAATGGGAAAAGTACAAAATGGTTCAACAAATTGACAAAAATTACATTTTGATCCCGTGCAAAAAAAAAAAAAACGCTTCCGTGCAAAAAGAAAAACATACTACTGTGCAAATTTTTTGAACAAATTTATAAATATAGTGATGTTTTTGAACCAATATGTAAGTGACCCAATTTTAATCTAATAATTGCGACTGCTTGTAGCGATCGTTAATATATAATTAACGACCGTCCAAGACGGTCGTAGATATTGTATAAAAATAATAATATTTATATACGTTTGGACGGTCGTTAATATATGATCAACGACCGTCTTTGGCGGTCAGCTGGGTTGGGTTCAAACCACTTGGCCTAGGACCCATCATCTTAATTATATCATCACTTCTTTTATATGAGTCTTAGTTAGCTCAGAATAAATGTTGAATTCAAACACGCGACCTCTGGGCGTTTTAGAGGTGGCGTGTTCGACTCGGGCATGTGTCGTTATTGTTTATTTTTATGTAACTAATTGTATATAATTCCAAATTGAGTCACATTTTTTTAAATGCATCAAATTAGTTTCTTTTTTCTTCTAATTTGTTTTTATATATATATATATATTTCAATAAATTTTTTCATAATATTATAATTTAATATTTTACACTACTAAAAATATTTATCTTTTTCGTTTTTATGCAACTAATTGTATATAACTCAATATTGAGTCACGTTTTTAAAGCATCAAATTAATTCCTTTTTGCTTCTAATTTGTTTATATATGTATATATATACATATATTTCAATATTTTTTTCATAATGTTATAATTTCAATATTTTACACTACTAAAAATATTTATCTTTTTCATTTTTATACAACTAATTGTATACAAGTCCAAATTGAGTCACTTTTTTTTTTTAAAATTCATCAAATTAATTCCTTTTTGCTTGCAATTTGTTTATATATATATATATATATATATATATATATATGTGTGTGTGTGTGTGTGTGTGTGTGTGTGTGTGTATCAATAATTTTCATAATGTTATAATTTCAATATTTTATACTAATAATTTTTTTTTTATCTTTTTCATTTTGATGCAATTAATTGTATATAACTCCAAATTAAGTTACATTTTTTAAAAATAATCAAATTAATTCATTTTTTCTAACTTTTTATTAAAATTCATCAAATTAATTCTCTAAAATTCATTAAACTATATATTAACAATTTTTATTGCATAAATTTATTATTCTACATTACTCACTACATTTATAATTTCATTCTTTTTTTTTCGCATTTAACAATTTATCATAAAAAATAAATTTTATGTAGAACATAAAATTTAAAACAACCGAAATAAATATATATAACGTTAAAATATTAAAAATAAAAATAGTGTTCAACAATAAATTAAAAAATAACATAAAAATATTGTTCAACAATACACCCAAAAAATAAACTATTGATTATCTTCCAAATTAAAACCTCTCTCCTCACCCTAACTCCCATTCCCACTCGCACACTCATCCTCATTGTCATCCTCATCAAATAAGTCTTCCGGTAGATCAATACCGACTATATCGGAAACCTTCGGTAATCAATTTTGTAATTTATCATTACATTTCGCTTCTTTGGTCAGTGACCGCGTTTGCTGTGATATCTGCTATGTTAGGTGGATGACTTTGCGATCTAGATCGAAGGTGAGGTGAGAGCCGACCGAGTAGCATGATGATGACCGGAGCTCTGTCTATTGACGGACAATCTTACTATGACTGCCCAGTCCTATGATCTTCTCCTATTTGAGTTTGAGTCTGAGTCACTTGAGTCTGAGTCTCGTCGATGGCCGTTCTCACCTTGTTCTGAAATTAAACCAAGTAAAATTATAATATAATATTAATTAGTTGAATAATTAAAAATTAATTAAAACTAAATAATGAAATACTTATGTGAATGTCGGTGGTGCAACCGTAGGTGGACTCCCCAGTCTCCTGATCCACAGGGTGAGCAAACCTGAGTTCCTCGAAGTGTTTGAGCTTCCGTCCATACTCTTGTTCCTATAAAAAATAATTATATTAAATTTATTAAATATAATAAATTTATAGTTGGGTACTATAAAATTAATTACTTACAAACGCAAGACCATGCTCATAGATGGTCCGAGAGCCAGCCTGGTGCCTAGCGATGCCTTTCCCGGTGGGGTCGCTTAGCCAATTTTGTCTGGCCTTCTCGGCCCTCTCCTGGTGCTTCGGATCCATCCAATACTCGACCAATCTCTCCCAGATACTCCGATCCTCTGCATCGTTCCCCACAGAAACAGTTGTCCCATTTTGCATCCAGTCTTTCTTCATGTCGGAGACCACATCTTTAATTCGGCCTTGCACTTTATCGCAGAATAGTCTCTGCACCTCGGCCTCGTGGTCCGGATGCTAAATACAATTTTTCTGCAGTTTAGTTCATAAAAAATTTAAATTCAATTCAGTTATAATATTTAAAATATTATTATGAAATATTTACCTTAAATTGATCGAACATCGCATCGTCAGGCACTTCCACGAACCCACTCCATAAGGCCAGGGCACTTCCACGAATGACTTTGTGACGCACTCAGCAATCTTGTGGCTCGGGAGCAAGCTGCATAAAAAAATTAATTTATATGAATAATACTGCATATAAATTATTTAAAAAAATATTTTAAATACTTACTGTCCAGCATACGACATAATATGAAGTTAGTGTTCCTGTAGAGAATGTTGCCGTGATGAAGATTCAGCAATAGAGGATGAGTTAGCTCCCACTAATCCATGGGAGGGTGACTGGTCGTGCGACGGCGCCATCGAAATGTCAGACATCTGAATCTGAGGTAAAGGGATGACTCTCACTCTCCCTCTCCCCTGACCCTGACTCTGATCCTCTTGTTGACTTATCTATAATTAAACATACTAATTAAATTACTAAAAAATCAACATATAAAATTACTAATGAAATTAACATAACACATTAAGATTACTAACTAAAACTAAACTAATCGAAATTAATAAACTAACATGACATAAAATTAACAAATTAATAATAACATAAAATTAACAAATAATAACTTAATAATTAAACTAACAAATATGCAATTAAAATTAACATAAAAATTAAACTAACCAAAATTAATAAATAACTTAAAAATTAAACTAATAAAATTAAGGAAAAAATTAAACTAACCAAACATGCAATTAAAACTAATATTCCTAATTAACATAAAATAAGCCTAATATAATAAAATTAACATACACTAACATCTATAACAAAAAATTAACATAAGAACTAACATATACAAAATGAACATAACAACTAACATATTCATGATGATGTGGAACAATTATCAAACACATTCTTCTATATATGCATCACATCCAAATTGTGTCTAATTAATAATTTACTCCAATAAGGCAAGTCCCAGAAGATGTTCCTCTTCTTCCAACCTCTCGGGATCTGTTTATTATGCTCTATATATTGCACCCTTCTTAGTCATTTTTTCTCAAGCTAGTTACTGTAACATCGTACAACAACGAATCACCTAAAATAAAGTGTGTATGGTTACACTAAATAGATAAAAATCTTATTATAATTAAGTACTGATTCAAATATAAACAATGTATACCTGTTCAAACTCGTGGCCTTGGACGACCTACAACATGTTTACCCTTAAGAAAAATTTACTTGTCCCTCCAGAAGACATGATCATCACATAGAAACTTCTGATGGTTGTCGAACCATGATATTTTTCGGCTCAGTGGAAGATAAAATGCATTAGACTCATCCATGCAGTACGAGCATGCTTATTTTCCAGCTGTCAACCACACAAACAACATAGAATATGCTGGAAAGTCGTTGATGGTCCATAAAACAACAGCTCGTAATGTGAAGTTCTCCTTTCTATACACGTTGTATGTCTCTACTCCCGTATGCCACAAATATAACAACTCTTTAATCAGTGGCTAAAGGTAAACATCCAAGTTATGCTTAGGGTTGTGAGGACTAGGCACCAAGACAGTAAGAAATATGTGTTGAGGATTCATGCACAACTAAGGAGGTAGATTGTATGGAGTCAATAACACAGGCCACAATGAATACTTCTTCCCGTGCATACCGAATGTAGCAAATCCGTTTGTGCAAAGACCCAGCCTCATATTTCTCTTCTAAATTGCAAAATCTGGGAACTCTGTATCAAGATGTCTACACACATTAGAGTCTGTCGGATGACACGTCTCTCCAGAATTCTAACCAAAACATTCCTCAGCATGTCATGTCATGTCTTTTGCAGCGGCACTTGACTGATATAACCATCTTAATTTCTAAATGAGAAGTGATGGAAAGATAATGCATAGACTTGAAAGTCATCTTCTTCCTACGATCAGATGGTTTGTACCTAGGTGCCTGCACATCCTGCAATGATCAATGCTCTTATCGTCGCTCCAAAACAACATGCAACCATTTGTACAACAATCAATCTTCTCAAAAGGTAAATTCATATCCTTCAAGAGCCTCTTTCTTTGATAGAAATTTTTGGCATTGTGTTCTCTTGAGGTAGGGCTCGTTTGAACAACAATGCAAGTTTGATTGTAGACTTTCTGACACATTTTACCTTCAATTTTGATGGACAACATCTAAGCATTGAATGGCAATTGAGTCTCAGTATCACAACCAGAAAACAACTTTTAATTGATCGACATATTTGAGCATCTCAAAAAAATTCTTCGAACGAGGATTTGGTTCCTTCTCCATGGTTGTGTGGTGACCACCCAAAACAGACTCATTAATTATCATATGATACCTTTGGAATTCATCTGCCCATCCAGTGGTGTCCCAAAGCATGGAGTATGTGGATCATGACTCGAACCACCAACATCAAATCTCCCACCATCATCACTACTTCACTGATCATAAAATGCAGCCATTGTTCCAATATTATAATTCCAACGGTCTTCACCATGTCCGGTCCAATTGTAGTAAAATGGAGCAAAACCGAACCTCACAAGATAAGTTTTAACCTTATCAGTGCTCAAGAATCTCCTGTTACCGCAGTTTTTGCCTGCACAAGGACATCTAATCCGGCCATAGCTATCCATGCAATATGGAAGACGTGAGGCAAACTCAATAAACTCATCAATATTCTGGCAAAACTCAAAGTTGATGAGTCCTTATATCATACAAGGTATTTGATACATCCAATAACGATCAGAGAGTTCCATCTGATTCTATTAATTAAGAATATATCACATATATATTATAAAAAATTTCGCCAGAGTCTCGACTATAAACAAACATATCCATTTTTTTAAATCAATATAATCATATATCAACTACAGTAAATTTATTCATACATATGTGTAATTCACAAGCAAATTCTAATAAATTGGGACTAGTCTCCAATAAAAATAGGAAAGTCTATATAACAATTAATATACAACAAATAATGCTAAACTTATTATAAAACGAACACACAAATATGTTTTATCTAACATTTTTTTATCAAACAACTAAACTATATTCAATAAGAGTCGAAAGGTGAAAATGTAAAAACGTACGGTGAAATTGAAGCAACGAGCACAATGTGACAATAGACCCGCATGATTGCAACCAATACGTGAAACAATACTCCTTTGAATTTGAGAGGTTTATGGATGAAGGGGGAGTGTTTTTTTTTCGCGAAAGAAACTGAGAAAAATGAGCAGAGGCTGTTGTATATTCGTAATTAACGACTGCCAAAAGTAAAACCCGAATCTGGCAATTATTGGTCACCTACCAACATAGATTCCAAAATTAGCGATCGAAAAAGCAGTTGCTAATTTATAATTTAACTTAACGACCGCAAAAAAGTAGCCGCAAATATATAAAACCGAATCGGGTCATTATTTCCCAACTACTCACTTAGGCTTCCAAATTTTGCGACCACTCTGCCAATAATAATTAAAAATTTTGCGACCGCCAAATTCGATTACTAAATTGTCAAAAAAAAGCTATGCGATCGATTATTGGCGGTTGCTAATTTTATTTTTTATATTAGTGACTGTTGTGGTTGAAAGTTGGTCATTAACTATCCAAATTTGACCAATAGTCAAAGTCGGTCGCTAATATTATAATTAGCGACCGAATCCTAGGTGATTAATTGCTAATTTTCTGTCGCTAATCAGTGCATTTTTGCAGTGTTTAGTTATATTAACTTACAAGTTAATTCTACATATATATATTCACTCCTAGACATATACATGAGACAGATTTAAACTTGATTAATAAGTAGCTATTCGTATTGTGGTATTCATATATTTGCATTAAACTCTCGGAAATAAATTTATTCTAAACAAAACTGAAATTAAATTCATCTTCGAGTTGTGTACAACAAAATCAACGGTGGTTTTTAGTGTTTTTAATTTGCTTGTCCAGATAAGCATATATATATATATATAAGTATTCCAATTTCATTTTTTAACGAGGAAGCTTCGTGGAGCATGTACACCGGCCAACCAATGCATCTTTATCCATAATTAATTAATAATTAATAATCAAATCTTATACTTATATGCTAAAAGTTATTAAGTAGGGATTTGCACGAGCTGATTCTAGGTTGAAGAAGGATTCATGTCCTAATTAACTCCTTATAATATCATGTTAACAAGTCCTTTATTCCGTTTGTCTCGCTCTAGTTGTCCAATTAAGACTCTCATTTAATTTAATTAATATATATATATATATATATATATATTAAATGTTTTCACGTGTGTGTAATTATTTCTAGAGCGCAGTGACATTTAGTGCTACACACTACGTACCATTTGAAAAGATATAAATAAAAAAGAATGTGGGGTAGTAATTATACTTATACGCACACACAAAATCTTTTATTGTATAACCTGTGAAATTTTGATTAAAATTTGACTTATTAAAAAAATATAAAGAGAAGCAAATTTGACACATTTAAAAATATGAAATATATAATGAGAAGAATTTAATCATGGGAAGAAAAGTATTTACTCATACAGAGGAAAAGTAATATTTTTAGAATAATATTAGTATTTTTTAATATTATATAATTAAGAGAACATTCAATTTAAAAATTTTCAATGTGAATGATAATAAAAACGAACATAAAATGTTTGTGGTAATTGCTGAGAATATAAGATGATTAATGCCCCTTCATCATATATTGTACATATATGTATAAGTAATCACTATCCCCACTTTTTGTTGTAATGAAAATCATATGTAAAAAAGAAATGTAGACCAAAAAAATAAAAGACACATAATTTATGTGATTTACGGAAGAAGAGAGGACCGTATTATTATGATAATATCGATGAATTACGAAGTACAATATGACCAAGATCAATTAATAGAGCCATATATTTATAAATAAATCCCAAATAAATTGGAATAAAAATAAACTCAAAATTCAAATGGGGCCAAACATAACATACAATTCAATTGAATCCATTGAGAGGGCATCGTGTCCCCTATCCGCCCCCCCAACCCTTGGACTAGGGATGTGTCAGTCCCTAGACCCTCAACTCGCTGACCAGATAGTGAGACCTGCGTTCAGCTCTACGCAGTGGATTAAAGTTCAAGACATTAATTTAACTATTTTAATCAACAGATTCACCTCTTATAACTATTTCTCATTCCATTGCTTTTTTAATTAACAATAATTTTTTTCTCTAAATTTATTTTAAGATTAGCGCATGTAATCACCATTCTCATTATAATACACTATTCAAAGGCTCTCAATATCATTCAAATATATAGATGTTGAACGATAAAACCCTCTTCCACCCTAATATTTTTTATTATGTGAAACTCATACTTTTCATCGCATGAACAATTACTATTTGTCGAATGTTTTTTTTTTCTATAATTCGCTTTAAAATAGAAAACTAGACTTCATATTTCATGCATTGTATCTGCAGTATCTAGAAGACTACACTATATATAGTTACCTGTACTGCACGATGCATGCATTTAGGTTAATTTGGGATTAATAATTACATGATATATATATAAAAGAAAAGAATGGAGAAATGGTTTTTGGGTTTCCCCAAAAATATATAATTAGATGTGATTAATATTCCTGATTTAGAAGATCTTGTGTTGTTGTTGTCAATTATGTATGTATATTTTGTCCTTATTGCTTACAACGTGGGATGATAATCATGTGCACGTAACGACAAATTTTAAGATGCTGCAAACGAGGGCTAATTATCTATCTTAATTACGCCACTCAATGGTTTCCCACACTTTGAGATCGAATTATATATATGAATTCAACAATTAATACTCCCCATACCAACTAAGTGTTCTTTTAGGGCATATATATTTCTTTTAAATCTGATGAAAATGTTGTCATTAGATATTCAAAAGATATTCTTATAATATACCTTGATTTCAGCTTAACGACCGACTAATCCTAAGGATCATAATCTACCATAAGGGCACATTTTAAACCAGAGAAAAAGTATGTAAGAACTTATTTATTTCAAAAATTGAAGTTAAATGATATGTACATACTAATCGTCATGTTTCAATATAGTAATCAAATTTAGCATGTATTTACGTGCAAATTATATTTATATGTGTATTTTGTCTTCATGTTCAATTGAATAGTGTGATTGGTATACTGGAGACTGATTCAATTAATATTATATACATGCATTAAAATAATTTTGCTCATTATGTGAAAATCTAGGTTGGTAAGATGTGAAATTTTGCATGTATTTAATTTATATAAGTCGAATTCATTTCACCACGAATTTTTGCATTAGTTGGAATCTTGGGTCTTGCTTCAAAATCTCAAGCATGATTCTGCAAACTCGTCAGAATCACAACCCCTCGTTTGGTACATTTTTAAAATCTTCAAATGGGAACTTGATAGGTTTTTTATGATATCTTATGAAGTTATGATTTCTTTTGACATAAATAATTGCGTGCAGTTGGAAAATATACTATGCATTTGAATTTTACATTTTATTTTAATTTTAATTTTGATTTTTAAAAATATATAATTGTACATCGCACTATGTGTTTTTTAGTAATTTGGGGTATTAATGTATTGTTCTTCAGATATTACTGGCTTGTTCTTGGAGTATTGGTGAGTTACTGGGGTTTTAGTGAGTTTCTTGGGGTATCACGAAGTTGTTCTTCGGATATTATTGATTTATTTTTTGGGTATTAGTGAGTTGTTCTTGGAGTATTGGTGAGTTACTGGGGTTTTAGTGAGTTTCTTGGGGTACACGAACTTGTTCTTCGGGTATTATTGATTTATTTTTGGGGTATTAGTGAGTAGTTCTTGAGACATTATTTAAACTTATTCTTAGTGTATTAATGATCTGTTTTTTTTGGTATTATCAATTTGTTTTTAGAGTATTGTTCATGGAATAAATATATTTAATAAAAATATGTATATATAACATCATTTTTTTTTTGTTTTTTTTTTAACCCCACCCCCATCCCCCTTAATTCGTTCCAAAAGGGAATCGAACTCAGACCACTCACTCAAGTAAGGAGCCCGGTGATCAGGTAAAATAGCCCACCTGGTTAACATCGCTTAGATAAAAATATTTCAGCATATCATCACCAAAGAAAAACCCAACGACTATCCCTTCAGTTTTCTGCATATCTAATGATCCGCCAAATCTTTTGCCTATATATACAGCTCCCCAACAGGCCTAATTTTCTCAATTTCCAATACTTCTTTTACTCACATACAAATAATATATACCTACATTTTGACATATTTTTCAAATTAAAATATATACGACGATGGAACTAGAGAGGACGAATATGATCGTAATTTTCAGGAAGACCAGCTGCTCCATGTCGCTTACAATCGTGATACTGATATACAATTTTGGGGCGGTCAAATTTAATTTTGAATCCAAGTGTATATTATGCATTCAAATACACATAAGAACTATTCATTCAGAATAGTTTCTTGTGAACTTGAGTTCACATGAACTCGTACCATTGTTTTGTGTAATCACTATCACTATTATAAAAATATACTTAATTTTTTAACAGACAAGAATAATCCCGTATTAGGGGGATTGACTATTTAGTCCATTAAACAAAACACACTCTTAATCTATATAATATAATCTATATAATATGATAAATGTGCAATCGAAGTTATAAGGTTATTCATACCAAAATTAATTACTTGGTATGTTAAACGTTTATTATTGAATTCACAATAAAACATTGGTTGATTTAGTTCACATAACTTTCTTAAATTATTTTTAAGCCAATCAACCCAACCCGAAACTATTGGTTCTTCTATATATCTCACATATAATTACCAAATAAATTCTTCGACTTAATATCATGGATATAAATGGCGGTCGCCGAGACCGCCTAGACGCTTGAAGGTCCTCGGCAGCCGACACCAAGGTCAAATCGCCAAGAAAAATCCGCCAAAACATTTGGCACTGTCGAGACCATCTTGGCACCGCCTAGATGACCATTACTCTTCTTTTTTAATTTTAATTTTAATTTCAACTAAAAAGTTAGAACTAAAATTAAAAAATAAAAACTAATTTACAAATTACTTAAAAATAAAGTTTAATTGAACTAATTCATAATTTATTCATAATTTAATTTTTAGTAATTTACTAAATTACTAAAAAAAATGAAAGAAACGAGAAGATAGAGAAAGGGGAAAGAGAGAGAGAAGTTGACTGATTGTATTTTGTGAAAAATGCATTTGGGTATTAAACTATTAATTATCTTTTAAGTTTATAATTTATTGTGAAATGGTACAATTTTATTAGAAAAAAATTAATATTAGCAGAGTTTTTTTAAAAATAATTATAAATATATTAAAAAATCTTGGCGCCGTCAAGATGACGCCTAGGCGGTCTTGGCGTTCGAAGGTACTCGACCACCCGCCAAACGCCATTTATACCCTTGCTTAATATACACCTTGAAAATTATTCAAACCAATTAAGTGAACTCCAACCATTCGAATTATACATGCTCATCACCACAAAAATATGTAGACTTGGATGCACTTCTCATAAGTTACAATTAAGAAGAAATAATAATTAAAAAAAATACACGTTTTAAATAATTTAAGAATACACGTTTTTATCCTAGTTTGCAAACACCCCATTTAATTACGTCATAATTATATTCCTTATTCCTTCGATTACTCTACTTTATATCTTATCATTTTCATCAATTCCACTATAAATTTCTCGTTCTATTTTTGACATATTTATCATTTTATATTATAATTTGGTACTTCAAGTGAAAAAAAAGTATATTTTTTATCATCTAGCAATCAATATCACTACTATATATAGTATTATATATTTCTATTGATATGTGTGTCCAAAAGAGAAAAAAACAAATAAAATTCGAAGGAAGTATCTCTCTTGAATTTGAAATGATAATAATATCATTATTAAAATGTTGTATTTTGTTTTCTAAAAGAAATGAAATTATATTTATGATACTTTAAATATCCCCTATGTATTCAAAACAGTTAAAATTAAAGGAAATTAATTCATCATGTTAGTCAATTCGAACTTAAATGGACATGGGATGCAGATATAATTTCCCACTTCACACGCCCATACTCTCTTAAAAATAATCATGTCCTTCTCAAATCAAAATTATTTTTACAATTTCACATCTTTCTTCTTTGGCAATTTTCTATCTTAAACTTTAAAAAAAATGTGTCACCCTAGTTTTCTTTCATTGCTGGAGACCGACGCCATCAAATTTCTGTCCAAAACTTAGTTGAATTTGTTTCTCTCTTTTTTTTTTTTTTTTTTGAAAAATTGGCATATGTTTATAGGATGATTATATTGTATATTTCTATTTTTTGGCATTAAATTAGCAAGTGATTATCTATTGTTGCATTATTTGATCATATTTATGGTTTTACGTCAATGAATTTTTCGTTTGTGGTAAAAAAAAAAATGTTCGGATCTAGTTGATCGAATTTGAGATAAATGTTTGAACATTTTTGCCGAACAAAATGCATTTTTGTAAAATCCTAGGCCAGATAAAATACATAATCGTTTCAATTTTCGAACATTATATGTATCTTCAATTATTATCTTTTAACAATGTTCGAAAAAAATGAATGAACATTTGTAAATTGATCAAAAATTTAGAACGAATATTTGCCAAATATTAGAAAATTTTGAATGAACATTTGTCAAATGTTAGAAGAAAAGTTCGAATTTTTTTTTCGAACATTTGACAAATGTTCCATCAACCAGAGTTGAATATATGTATACGAAAATCACGAAAATAAAAAATGTGAAATATATTTGGACAACATATATTCGTTGCTATATCACGTATAATACTCAAAAATACCAATATACTTAAAAAACCTAATAAATAGACTCAAATAAACACAAATTCTTTGAAAAATTTAAATTAAAAATATACGAACACTTATATATATATATATATATGAAGAACTATTATCATTTTTTGTCAAAACCAAGAATGAGCAAATGATAGTGACCAAATGGAACGGTTCTGTGAACTGATGTGTTTCCCCCTAAAGTGTATTTGACTTTTAGAAATTGTTTTATTAAGGCCCAGTTATTAACACTAGGCTATTTTGGGACATACACTACCCTTGGACATTGTTCGCCATTTTTTTCGAAATTTTTATAAATTTTCGGCTAAAATTTTCGAACATTTTTTCATTTTTGTACCGTGTTCGAAAAAATTTCAAAAATTTCAAAAAAAACTACCGAACAAAGGATAGTGTATTCATCCGGGTAGTGTATTTCCAAAAAAAGCTAGTACGAATAACCTTAGCCTTCTATTAATTTGGAAGTGGGCTCTGTGGCCCTTTTAAAATGCCAGCCCAATAAATATTTTTAGTGATTCTGTACACCAGACTAAACTCTCCCCATCCATTCTTTGCTTACTTTAATCCCTACACTTTGCAGTGAAATGCGAATAAATACTGAACAATTTATTGCAGAGGGGGTTTGGGTTTGTATGAGATGCAATTGTAATTTCATATTTACCGCAATTTCTACTAAAAATATGGGTCGAGCAAGGTCATCAACTCATGACCGCCCCCTCCCACAAGTTCTTATCTTTATTGCAACCATGGAGGCAAAATGCAAGGAGATGGAAGGGCATTTTTAGGCTCTCTACATAGATAAAATAGCTAAACTTCATTTGTCCATATATATACACCACCGCCACCGGGTACATCTATCTATCTTTTGTATGTGCAAATGAGAGAGAGAGAGAGAGAGAGAGAGAGAGAGGATCATGTTGCATCGACAGCACTGTATGCCTATGGGATGGATCAACCTTTATCAAATAAACTTCCACATAAGTTCCTCACGCAAAAGCCACAAAAACAACAATTTAGATATAAGCACAAATCATCGACAAATTTTAGCAGAAATAAATGCAAACAATACACACGAGCAACTTCACAAGAAGATGGATGGGGCATGTTGGAGTACTACATTATACATCTCAACACACCGTGATTCCGATTCTAACATAAAGAGCAACCAAAGGCCAACGTACACACAAACAACTAAATATTTCAAAAGCTACACTCTTGTATATCATACAACACAGTAATGGGCTTAGCTTACCTTCTTCCACTGCTCGTCCCTTGAAACAGGTGCCCGATCCGAGCCTCAACGTCCTCAATACTGTACCTGATATACCTATCTGCATTCTTCCCAATATCTGGAGCACTCTGCATTCTTCCAACGAAACCACGATAAGCAGGGATGAGAGTCCCTGAAACCGAAGCTCTAACCTCATCTCTCAACTGATCATCAAATATAACCCAAGATGTCTGAATCTTGCATATCTCATCAAAATATGAATTGAATGACCTCAATTTTTCCTTCAGATTCTTTGGTGTTCTACCAGGCGACGTTGAGTTACTATCCAACTTCAGAACACCCAAAACCTTACTCCAAGAGCTTCTTTGATAATTCACATGATACTGCCTCACTTTTGCTATGTGTTTCCTAATCCAATCCTCCCCTAAGAGCGTCCCCAACTCATTATCTTTCACCTTCTGCACTATATACCGCCCATTGTTCATCATAAATACAGAGCACAGAGCAGAATCCTTATAAATCTTCGACTTCGCCTCCAAATTACTCTCCAACAACTCCATAATCCACGCAATTTGCACACCTAATGATGATGAGGACAAAGCCTGATCGTCCCCTTTTCTATAATCAATGTTACTCCCTGAGATCTCTTCGAAAACCTGTTCCAAGGTTTGTCTCGCCCTACAAGCAGCTCGTAGATAATTCATCACATATCTAGTGATTGGATGCAATCTACCTCCCGCAACAGCTTCCTTGGCGGGGTCTCTACGGATCAAATTCTCTAACTCCATAAATATCCCCCTAATAGTCTCTCCTAATCTCTTCCAAATAGTCATGGCTTCATTTCTCAATGACACACAGTACTGATCGGAAAAGATCAATTCAAATTCAGGCATCAAGTCCCTTACCGTTTCGTAAACATCCAGCACCTTGAACAACCGCTCAGGAGCTCGGCTCCCTATCGCCACAGCATCTGCAAAGTTCAAGAGCTGAATTGTGGAACCTCTGCAAACCTCCATGAAAGAAAGGTCAGCAGCTGAAGAGAGCCCAAGAAATACGCGATCACATAAACGTCGTTCACTCGGAAAAAGAATCCGAAGTGCAACATTAATGGCCTTCATCCATTTCTCAATCTCATCCTCGAGCTGAGTCCACTGCATTTTTTGTACATCATCGATGCTGAGCTTCTGCAAACCCAGTCTGGAAAAGCTCTCCTCCAAGAACTCCCTCCGACACGTGCTGTACGCGTGCGAGCACTCTTTCAGATACCCCGCGGCCACCATTCGCTTCGCGATTTCGTGTAAGTCGGCGATGGTTCCCGGCGGAAGAGCATCAATCACGATGTCGTAATCTGTTATCGGCTGCGCTATGGGGATGAAATTCTCGTCCTCGTCGGCGAAATCGTTGTCGTCATCGTCGTCGGAGAAGTCAGGATGGGTGTGGGTTGACTCGGTCCGAGTCAAGTCAAATGATTCGGCGCCGCGTTCGACGAGGGTTCGGAACTCGTCCTCCAATCGGAACATGGACTGCTGGAGCAAATCCTCGGCGCGGTCGAGACAGGCGGAGATTTTCTTATCGTCGGCTAATGGCGTCCAATCTCGGACTGAGGCGATCAATTGATCGACGGCATCGACAAATGCGGCGGCATCGGCGGTGTTAGCCCAAATTGGGTGGTCGGAGGTGATGAATCGGGAGATCTGACGGTCTAGAGAGTTTAGGGTTTGTTCGACGGCGTCGTCTGATAGTTTCTCGGTAAGTTTTTCGCGTAGTCTTCCGTCAAAATTGGAGAAGATCTTGAGGATATCATCGGTCATGGTGTCTGTGTGGCCGAGGGTCTTCGCTATGTGGCGGGCGACGGCTATAAGCTTCTCCTCGCCGTTTTCCGCCATTCCTGCAGTGGATCGAGCTTTGTATACCAATTATTGATTATGGTACCGATTAATGTGCCTTGTTTACGGCCCAAGACCCAATCTCAACTCCGAAATCGAAATGGGGTACAAATGGGCATGAAAATTGATGGGGAAAGTGCAGAAATTGAGAGAGAAGAGATGGGGACACGACGGAAAGTGACGGAGACACGCGGTTTCTGTGACTCGGAGTAAAATTGAAATGATAGAGGAAAAGCTAATTTACGATTAGACCCCAAGTTATACTATGTTTAACGATTTATGCCCCTCAATTAGAATTTGAATCATTTAACCGTGTTGTTTTTAGGGTGATTTTGATTTACATTGTATTTATAAGGGTCACATATTGGTTCAAAAAAAAATTATTATATTTATAAATTAATTCAAAAATTTATATAATTTTTTTTTTTTGCATGGAAGCGTTTTTTTTTTTCACGGAACCAATATGTAATTTTTGTCAATTTGTTAAACCATTTTATATTTTTTTCTATTTATAAATAGATACATAATATTTGCATAGAAGCATTTTTTTTTCTGCCAACACCTATTTAAATATAGTGATTTTTTTAACTTATATGTAAATCACTCTTTTTTTAGGGATGAAAAAATGACACATTTCATTAGATGTCCCATCCAGTTCTGTTCTGTTTGGGGCAATTATGTTCTGTTTGGGGCAGTTCCGCCCCGTTCCATCTTGAGAGTGGGGTAGTTCCATTCCGTCCTGTACGTGGAACAAGACAAACACGAGTTTGCATTTTTACTGTTCCGCTCCACCTCATCCTGCCTATAAGTTGCTCATTTTTCCATTTTCGTTTGTTCCACTATATGTTGCTCATTTGCTTTTTTATCTTTTTAGAAAACTACTATTCACATTTTTATTATTATTTTTAATATTTTCTACACTATTCTCATTATTTTTTCACTTTTCTTCATCACAACACATGTACTATATCAATATTTTTATACAATCCTTAATATTAGTGCCCAAAAATTATGAGCAACTTATAAGAGGATGGGGGGAGTAATATTTTATAATATATTAAATATATCTAATATACTCCCTCCGTCCCGGAACTACTTTCAGAGTAGTTCCGGGCACGCGAATTAAGAAAAAATAAGTATGTGAGTGTAAAGTTAAATAATAAAATAAGAAAAAGTGTATTTTATTGACTTTTGTAAGTGTAAAAAGTTTCCTTTTTATGTGTGTGAAAGAAGAGTTGGGACGTCCAAATAAAGAAAGTGTGAAAGTAGTTTTGGGATGGAGGGAGTATAATGTTTTATAATATCTAAAATAAATTTAATATTTTATATTTATCAAATAAATTTAAAATTATTTTTGTTGAATATGGTTTGATAAATTTGGTACATTATTTTTATTTTAATATATTTTTTATTTGTCTAATATATATATACATATGTATATATTATTCTATATTTTAGTATATATAAAATGGTGTAGGGTGGGACAGATCTGTCCCACACAGGGCATACATGGGGTACAATGTTCTACTCCGCAGCATACATGGGGCAGGGCGAGACGGCGGCGCAGGGCAGACATGAGTTTTAGATACCCGCCTCGCTCTGCCTCTTGTCATCCCTATTTCTTTTACACACTACGAAGCCTGCAATATGGAATTTGGTAGTATATTACTATTATTATTATTATTATTATTATTATTATTATTATTATTATTATTATATAATTATATATTATAAATTGAAGAATTATTAATATTATTAGGGTAACTTACATATTAGTTAAAAAAATTAGCTATATTTACAAATTGGTTTACAATTTCTGCACAAAAGTATATTTTTTTCCTGCACAGAAGCATATTTTTTTCTGCACAGAAACCTATTTGTAATTTGTATCAATTTTGTGAACCATTTTGTAATTTTTCCATATTATTAATATATTTGATTATATTATTTTTATTATTATAATGTAAATATATAATTTATATAAGATATTATTTTTATCTTAAATAAAATAATTATAATTATTAAATGTTATTAATAAATATTAATATTTTTCATATTATAGAAAAATAACTTTATTTATTGAAAATTATAATACTATAACTTACATTTTTTTTAAATAATAATATTTTTGAAAATTATATACTCCTATTTCACAAGAATTGTGGAGTAACTTAATAAAATTTTATAAATAAAACAATGAAGTAATAATATTTTGTGTAAATATGTAAATATTGTGGGGTAGAGTTTATGAAAGAATTTTACTTTTTGAGTCTGCAAGTTGTTGTGATATATATAAAAAAAAAATACTATATTGCAAGTTGTTGTGAGATGGATGATTTGTTTTTATGGTTCTATATTTTTTTAGTATTATTATTTTAAATATGTTTTTAAAAAATATTTTTAAAATGAATTATATTATTATTTATATTATTAAAATATATTATATGATTATTTAAAATGTTAACTTATTATATTAATGCAATTAAATAAAAAATTAATTTCTTAAATAATAAAATACTAGTTAATACATAGTCTTTGAAAGGAAAATTTTTAATGTAGAAAAATCATCATTCTTTATGAATCATGATTATTTATAAAAAAAAAATTACATCAATAATAAAAAAATTAATAAATGATGATTTCATTCTTAAATTATTCAACACCCGCTTAAATCTAAGAATAATTTAAAACTTTGTAAACAATATCATTGGTACGGGAAAATTGTGATGGAGATGATGAAAGGGCTTATTTGTGGGCTTTTTGAGGAGGGCAAATTAGACATTAATAATTTTACTTGAATTGTGTTTTTCTACCAAATAATTAATATTATTATAATATAATTATTTTTTCATATTATCAAACATCAATCAGTATATTTTATTTTTAAAATATATCACAATTCTATCTTTGTCCTTTTGTTATGAGCCCTACCAAATGGGGTATAAATGCATTCTTTTATCATATGAGATGACCTTAATGTTTTTACACTCTTAAGTGTTTTATGGTAAATTTGATATTATGTAACTAATATTGAGAAAAACTAAAAATTGAATCAAAACTCTGAAATAAGTAATATTTTATATTTTTAAAATGTAGCAATGCATATGATACATTTGGTATTAATTTAAAGAAAAGAATCACAAAATATACTCTTAAATGATGTTGCGCTTTGTGAAATGCATGTTGTAACAAGCAAATTTTATCGTAAATTAATATCTTTTAACTAAGAACGTGAAAATGGATATTACAAAAAATAATATTTTGCTAATCAAGCGATTGTTTTGGATACAATCTCTAATGATTCCTATTATTCTTCATTTTGGGTGTTGACTTATGTTCCGGGTTTTTCAGAGCTGCACCAAATTTGAATTTAGAGTTAACTATTAATTCGAGAGCATCGAGTCTTGTTTCAAATTAAACATCTATGTGGAAGGATTTTTTTATTTTCTCGGAAGTGGTTTGAATTTAATATTGAGTTGAATATTAATTTGAGGACATTGATCCTTCTTTCGAATTAAACATCGCCTTTGGGAGGATTTGTGGATTTCTTGGAGCTGGACCGGAGTTGAGGTTGAAGTTGAATATTAATTCGAGAGCAATTGAGTCTTGTTTCGAATTAACATCACATTTGGAAGGACTTTGTGGAATGATTTCCGTTGAACGTCTTTAGAGGATAGTTGTAGATGATCAATATTGATTGTCATCTGAGGGCTTTTGGATGAACATTGATCAAAGGAGTTTGACACTATGTTTCTCAGATCAAACGTCGATGTTGATGGAGAATGTTGATCGAAGAGGCTTTGCACCGTAATTACGAATCAAATGTCGATGTATTGATCAAGAACGCCAATCCCAGAGACTTTGTACCATAATCTCAGATCAAATGGTTATATATGTTGATAAAGAATGCCGACCGGAGAGGCTTTGCACTATAATTGCGGATCAAATGCCGATGTTGATAAAGAATGTCAATCAGAGAAGTTTTGCACTGTAGCTTTGGATTGACCACCAATATTGATGAAGCTCTTGAAGAACGTTCTTGAAGGCATGAAAAACGCCTTTGAATCTTAAAAAATGTATGAAGCCTTGAATCTTTCAACTTATTGCTTCTCTTTAGCTCTGATGTTGTGATTAACAATTAGAGACTTTATTTATAAGTGTAGAATTCTAAGTTTATGGTCCGGAAGATATAATTTAAGAAATATTCTTAGATTATGTCAGATGATGAATTCCAAAGATATCCAAAAAGATGTGATTATCGGACTTTTAAAAATTGGACTTGATGTATTGGACATTAAAGACCCACTTGAATTAAACATACTTTAGATCCCCAATGAATAAATTAAACTTTAGAGGATCATTGAATTTTTACCATGATTTTGAATTTTGAGGCCCAGTATAATTAATTAGGCTTCTGTGGCCAATATAATTTATTAGATTTTTTAGGTTGAATACGATTTATAATTTAGGCCTCAAATTTATCTAAATTTAATTTAATATTTTATCACGTAAAATTTTTCATGTTATTTTTGTTGGACAATTGATTTTATTTGTCTATACATGTAACTATAGTAAATTACCAGCAGTCAGTAATGAAAAGTGTCTGGTAGGAAAATTGGTTTAAAGGCAAACTTAAGCTTCAAAATAGTTAAAATTGTAATTTAAGGGTTAAAAAGACCAGTTTGATAAGGATAGAGGGGCTTAAATGAAAATACATATATAAAATTGTAATGTAAGGGTTAAAATGGCAGTTTGATATACTTTGGCATTGAAAAGAAAAAGGAAAAGTGAATGCTGTTGAAAAGTAAAAGTAGCAAAAGAAACATTGAATGAGAGCGCTGCCGGTGGTGGTTGACTGCTGCTGATGACCACATTTCCATGTTCTTGGTAAGACGGTTGCATTGTTGATTCATTTATTGACGATTTATTCATGTTGTATATATTTAATATACGATACTTTCTCGTTCATAAATCTTTTTTTCATTTTATTGTGAACACATAATTCAATAAAAAATAATATTATATTGAAATGATAGATAAAAAAAAAAAATTATATGGCCCAAAATTTTATTGTGAGTGTGGGTTGTTTCCAAATAAAAAAATAGAATGTGAACAAACAAAAAGAGGAAAATAAAAAATAATTTAGTTGACAGAGGGAGTATATATTTGAATTTAAAAAATTTATTGCAAAATAAAATGTATATATATACACCATATTTTTGAATCAATTATGTTTTAAACAATAATTAATAATGTTTTAAATAGTAATGAATAATACTTTAAAATAGTAATTAATAATTTTAACTTTTAATTTACTAATTGAAAAGATATGTAAAATTCAAATGAATGTTATGTACTTGGCTCCATATAAAAATTTATGATTCATTTATGATGACATCTTTTCATTTTAAGAAAGTCTCAGTTATATAATAATGTCAAAATAAAAAAATTCACCCACACCAAATATAATCGACATCCACTTATTTAGATAAATTTAGAATGATAAATTCGTGTATTCATGGAACAAATGGTATACTTCAAATGCCTTTTAACAGTATTAAGTATTTTTATTGAAAAATATTTATTTATGATAAAGTCTCGTGCAAACTAATTCCACCTCGAACCTAGTTTGAATGGTATTTAATTATTTTATTGAAGCGTATTACTTGTGTATTTTATAAGATTTTTTTTTTAATGATATTAGTTAATCCATTAAATATATTAGTTGAAGGATATTAACTATTTTATCAAAATATATTAATTATTTGAGTAAGTTTTATGTGAGACCCTGCATTTATTAATAAAAAATTATTATTTTTTTAAAAATATAATATTTTTATTAAAAGAGACTATGATTTTCTATTAAAATTTTACATTTTAAAAAAATAATTTTTTATTAATAAATGACAAATATCAATATGGACTCATAAATTTTTTTTAGTTATTTTATTATAAAGTATTACTTATAAATAGTTTACATAAACTCAAGTCATTTGTTATATATTTTGCTTCATGTGTCATACTAGGTACATTATATAATGATAAATAATATGATGTCCGCTGATAATATTTATGTTGTGAAAAAGTTGTACAAAACATTTGTATGTTTATAGTAACCAACACATAGTTGTAAAAATTACAAATTTCCTATAAATAAGTTTTATAATATCAAATAAATAATACTAGAACATTTTATTTATTCCCTGATATTATTATGTTTTTAAACTAAAGCAATAATATAAAATAATATGATATCAATAAATAAATTTAATGATATTAATTTTATATCATAAATACATTTAACAGACATCTTATTCTACATAGATATTGGCTTCATAAAAACCTCAACATCTAATTGCATATTAAAATCGGCAAATAATATTAGTAGCTTATAATTTGTATATATATAGAAACGTATAATGATGAAAAATAAAACACTTTATTTTATTGATTCGGAATACATTTCTTGTCCCCTTGTTAGCAAGAAAAGGAGAACTTTGGGGATATTATAAGGTCAAATGTGTTAAAAAGAAAAAATGTTCTCTCCCTTAAAAAAAAAAAAAAAAAAAGCTTTTATCATTTAAATTTCAAGTTTAGACTTATCATTAATGTAGGTGATAGGTAGATGTGGGCCATGGCCCACCAAATACAAAATTACCAAAGGTTGGACCCACCAAGTATAAATGATGATACTATAGTCTATTGTGCTCATCACATTTGGAGAATTGTGACAAAATCAAGATACGAACTCTTTCCTAAAGGACAACCTATGACAGCCAAAAACGTCAATTGTCATCGCACAACTAGGAATGAATGATCCAATTTTTTATTTATTTTTAGGTTTGCTCATAACTAAGTTGGTTGGGGAATTAAGGAGAATTATGACATTATCATCATAGAGAAACAAACTAATCAAGAAGTTGTGGTCCAAGGTTATTATGGCTTCCACTTTATATAGTAGAATATTTCATTCATATTACTTCTATGGCTAAAACTCTTTCCTTTTCTTTTATCATAAGAATTCTATCCAATCTTTAACAAATAAGACAAAGGATCGTTTGCTTCACTTAATTGACTAGCTTGTTTTATTAATCTCAATTATTTGGTTCGAGAATAAATTAGAGTTCATCTTCTAAAAGAGAGACAACCTAGTCTATTAATATTCAATTCAAATATAAGATATTATTTTAGTTACTCCTATAAAAAGAAATTTAAATTATCCAAATATACATTATTTTTAAAATAATTTAATCTCAACAGTGCAATTCAATCTAATCTTATTTTTACTATTCAATCTCATATTGTAAAGCAAACACTCCCTAAAAAGAGTTGGAGATGAATTAATCTTAAACAGTTGAACTCCTCTTCAATAATGCAAACTTATAATACTTTATGCAAGTTCCCAAATTGACAGCATGGTTGAGTGTACTGATCAAATGTCACAAGTTTAAATTTGTTTACCTATTGGATTGGGTCAATCACAGACTACTTTATACAGTAATTTATAGTTTAATTACCTTTATCATTAAGTCTGCTAGTTATCTATGTTGTGGAGGAACTATTCGAGTTTGGCCCAACTGAGTCAAGGCCCACGAGGGCAAGCGAGGTGGCTCAATATCCAAAGGGAAGAATAAAATCTCTCAAAATCTCGGCACCCAAGAGCCAGCAACAGGCAAACACTCTTTAAAGAGTCAAGGCAATGACGAGGTGAAAACCAATTGACATTTAACCGCAAAACTCGGTGGTTGTTCTCATTAAGTCAACTTCAGATCTCTCCAAATGTAGAAAAAATTAGTCAAGTCAAAATGGTTGAAGTCCTCTATACTGGTATTAAAATCATCCCTTATCAATGCTGAGATGTCAAGCCCTTGTTGGTCAGCATCTACCTATAACAACAAAATTATTGTAATCACGTAAATCCATGCAATAAATACATACTTTCTAGTCAACATTTCAACAAAAACTTTGTTCTATAATAGAATCCAAAGTCATAATAAAATATTTCGAAAATATAAGTTTGAGTCTAATAAGCTCAGCAAATCTCTTGCATATTTATTATTTTTCAAGTATTTAATGTGTTCATTGTTGTTCTTTGAGCATCAATCGTTCGAAGAATATTCATTGTTTTATCTTATTCCTAAGTTACATCAACATTTAATCTTCAAAGATAATTATCACGTAACAACAATTTCATTATAGCAAATTTATTTCGTCCATGTTTTAAAATATAGTTAATTTCCTTGCAGCAAAAATAAACTAGTTATTTATATACCAATGATGTTATACACATGATGGAAAAATAATCAAATAAGAAATTACAAGAAATATATATATACTAATTGTCTTCAAACTATCCCAATTTGACAATTTCATGAACAGTAACTTCGACTCCAACACGAACATTTGTCTCAATGTATCTATAAACAACAATAATAGAAGGAAAAATTGAGTCAAGATAGACCTTTGCCCACAAAAAGAATACATCTCGTCTAGTGCTCAAGGTTTGACGTGATTTTTTCAAAGATAATAACTTTCATGGCATTAATAAGTAACACTGCAATGCCAAAGATTTATGGCAAACTGAACAGATATGAAAATTTCTCAGATCCGGGTGATCGAACTAGCACAGTAGTTGTAGCATGTAGTATTTTTCAGTACTGTCTCCACTGCTTGGATAGAGTCAAGGAAGAGATTCACACTGTTTAGAGAGAGTTGCTCATATCTTTCAATTCCTAAACATGATACCCCCATCTCAACTTGCATAATAGAATGACGACTATGTATTTTGTCCACAATCTTTCCTTGCTTCGACATTATAACATACCTTCTTGATGTAATATTTTTGTCATCCCGAATACTTGCATCCAAAAACAAATAGCACTGCCCATTCTCTTGGCCTTGGCCACTGTACTTTTGAATCCTCTTTTTTGTTTATCAAAATTTAAAGGGCCAAACACCTCATTTGCACATTTGAAATCCTTTAGAAAATTCCACAACCAAGCCACTGTGACGACTTTTTTACTGTGGGGAATTGCATTTCCTTCATTATGATTCACGTCACATCTTTTTTTTCTTGAAGACGAGTGTTTTCCTCATTCCCATCTTCTTGATGATGTTGCGTATGCATTTGTCTCTCGCCGTTGCTTTCCAGAATCATGCACTCGTCGCTCTGTTTGTCCGAGAACTTGTTGGGTATTTTCTATCTTTCTGGCTAAAAAAGTACCATTCATTTTGTGGTGTTGACCCAATCTTACATCTCTCTGCACACACAAACAAACAATTATTTATTCAACTTTATTTCTTTTATTTATCATCCATATACATACGTACAATTAATAATAATATAATCTCGCTAGCTAGCTCTTGAGATTAATTAATTAATTTAGTAACTTATGATAATTAAATTTGATCAAAATAAGATATAAATTGAGAATCTTTACTACTACATATATACAGTTACATATATTTACTCATGAATTTAATAGAATCTTATGGTTTTGATCAAAACAAGTTTGAGAGTTATGTGTAAAAAAAAGTGTGTTGGAACTGTCGTGATATTCTTGATACTAAATATATATGACATTTTTGCTCATTGGAAATAATATAGCGGTGTTATCAGACGTGAGGTTATGGTTGTCAAATTAGTTTGACATTAAGGACTCAGGAGAAGTCGGTCATGTCTTAGGGATTAAGATTACTCGAGATAGCAAGAAAAAAAATGATCAGCTTATCGCAAGCTTCATACATAGATATTGTTTTGAAACAGTTCAGCATGCAGAATTCTTAGAAAGCTTTTGTACCTTTTAGACACGGGATTCATCTATCGAAAAAGATGTGTCTGAAGACACAAGATGAGATAGATTGCATGAAAGGCATCATATATGCTTCTGTAGTGGGAAGCCTCATGTATGTTATGTTGTGTACGAGATCGGATATCTGCTTTGCTGTGGCCATGGTAGCACGATATCAAAGTAACCTCGGGAAAGAGCATTGAACTACTGTTAAAAACATTCTGAAATATTTCAAGAGAACTTGAGATAGAATGTTGTTTTATCAGTCGGATGTCTAATCCATAGGTTATACGAACTCGAATTTCCAATCAAACTTAGACTTCAGAAAGTCTACCTCGGGTAGTGTGTTCTGTACGGAAGGTGCAGTCGTGACATGGAGAAGCGTTAAGCAGAAATACATCGTTGATTCTACCATGGAAACTGAGTATGTAGCCGCTTGTGAAGTGGCGAAAGAGGTGGTTTGGCTCAAGAACTTCTTGGTGGACTTGGACGTAGTACCGGATTTGCCTGACACCATCACAGTCTATTGTGACAATGCTGGAGCAGTTGCAAATTTAAAGGAACTAAGAGCCCACAAAGCCAGCAAACACATTGAAAGGAAGTATCATCTTATACAAGAAATCGTGAATATATGAGATATAGAGGTGGCGAAGATTGCATCGGAGGACAACCTAGCAGATCCTTTCACAAAGGGTCTACCTATGTCAACATTCAAGAGATATGTGGAAGGAATGGGGCTCGAGTGTGTTACCAATCTGCTTTGAGTATAAGTGGGAGAAATTATTAAGACATGTATAGGACATGAATATGTTGTAGTATACTTAAAAGAAGACTTTGAGTTAAAGTGGGAGATTGTTAGGGTTATACTGGCAAGTATGCTTTTACTTTGTATAACTAAACTGAAGCTTGAGCTTTATCTGATATAAATATTTATCACTTTACTTTAAATAATATGAATGGTATTCATTTATTGCAAAATGTTCAAAAATAATAGTACTAGTTACACTGTAGATAAATGTGGTGATCCCTGGATAACTCACAGCAAGATCACATTATCAGTGCCTTGTAATAAGTAATAATATCACAATCTAGCTAGGATTTGAACACCCCATTGGTAAACGGTTGATGTGTAGATCTCAGATTGGCTTATCTTGATCAATGGTTATATTAGTGCATAAATGATGCATTGAAGAGGACCTATAGAGATGTGGTTCTTCTGTAATGACTTATGCGATGGAGAATTAGACCTCAGTGGTCGTTTATTTCTAAATATTTATCCCTTAAATAGGACTATGTGTAATCGATTTGTGGCGCTTTGATTGGTCATGGGTAAAGAGTCAATGAGACTCAATACTTTGCATTTTGGGCGACACCATTGGTAACATGATAGTTGCTAAGATTTAACATAGAGGAACGTGTGCTGGAAGAGTTTTGCATGATTAGTCCTCTTGGAGGGCTCATACGTTCCGTCATACAAAATCGTGCATGTGGAAGTTATTTCTGGTGTGATGATAAAATTGAGTTGTCCTTACCCCAAGGATAAAGATGTCAAATTAATTAAAGCGTTTAGTGGCTTGATTAATTGACGGACAAGAGAATCTTAAATACAGGAAATAATGATCGGGGGCCATATAATTGTAATATGGGTTAAGATGGATAGTGCACTATTAATCCTATAGTTGAGTGAGATTAATGTTAATGGGTTGAATGACATTGAACTCAATGTTAGAATTTAAGGCCCATTGGGAGGTCTAATCTTACTTCTCCTAAAGACTCCTCAAATAGTCAAATTAAATGTCCAACAATGAACAAGATGTTTAAAATAAAGGAAATAATATTATGCCTATTTATTTTTGAAATTTATGTATTTAAATTCATGAGAGATTTTATGAAAAATATATATGTATTTTGAATACAAGAATATCTAAAAAAATTAAGATCTCATTGAATTGATACATATAAGATATTTTCAAAAAAAATATCAAGAAGATAATGAGGAAGATTAGAATATTTGATATTCAAGATAATTAGGATTAGAATATATGATATTCAAGATAATCAAGATTTGAAATATTTGATATTCAAGATATTTAAGATTTCATTATGGAAATATGATTGATCTAGAATTCTCATTATAAATATAGGATGAGAAAGCTCATCCCACGCACAGTTTTTCTTGTGTTGTAATTGTTCGTGTGGCCTCCCAACGGATGTACGAGAAAGGGCAAGGGAGTATTTGAGAAGGCTTTTTGGGTTGATCAAGTTGATCGTGCGCACCGAAAGTGAGCATCTCAAGAATTTGTCATCTAGAGATATAAATGACTTAAAGCCCTTTTTACTCCGCTTCTGTAGGGACTTATGTGATTTTATATGTTCATAATGTTTGCATGCAAACCTTGGGTGTTCAACTATTTGATTTAATTATGTTCAAATCATGAAATTAGTTGTGTGCTTAAATTTATATTTAGTGTATAACCCGAATAGATCCGGACATCCGCGTAATTCCCCAATAGATTCATGGTAGGCCCATCACTCCTAGTTTTCAGAGGGTGATGCTTGATGTACCCGTAGTTTGAGAAGAGAATTCGTCGGTGCCAAAACCACTAGATGAGGCGATCACAGTCGGGACAGCGGTCGAACACTTTCTCGAATGACCCAGAAATTTGGTCTTTCTCACCATGAAGGTAAAAAAATTATTGTTATTAATGTTCATTATCTTATTTGTTCTAAATAATATTGCATATTGATTGTAGAAATTATCGACTCCACAACAGCCACAATAAAAAACATTGGATGTCGCAGACAATGAGAAAGAGACTGAGGGATTCCACTGGTAGAGCGCGCAGACGTATACTAGGTTATCCCATGCCAGGAGACTTACCCCACGACTTTACTCTACAGACTACAGTGCAGATGCAAGTATCGACCTCTACTTTCCTACCATTAAAAGTTCCTATGTTCGCTTTTTTCATCAAATTGGTTAGGAAGACTGAATCATCGGGGATAATATTATATAAGTATTAGAGGATGGGTGGTTTAGTGCAACTGACATATCTTTATACCTCAGGTATATGGTTATACTAATTTTCAATATTTACTTCCTATATAGTTCAACTTTCTTATTAAATATTAATGCGTGTATATATCCTGTTTAAATATATTTGGGTGAGGTATATCTCTCCAAAGATACAGATACATGTGCAATGTATACATTCGTCTCTCCCATGTGTCTGTGCTCGTTGGTGATAGGAAACAGTACATGGAAGAAATGATTGCATATATGTTCACACTTATTGGGAAAGATCATCTCTTGTTTTGGCCTACGAATGTGGGGTGTGTACAACATATATTTCATTAAAATTTTATTCATAATAACATGAAATAAATTTTTAATGTTCTTAATATAATGTAGGAAACATTGGGTGTTGGTCACGATAAACATGGATACATTTGTTGTATATTATATGGATCCAACTAGGGGTGGGCAAAAAACCGAAAAACTGAATTTTTGAACCGAATCGAAATATTTCAGTTAATTTGGTTTGGTTAAAAATTTCGGTCCGCTTAAAATTTTCAAAAACCGAAATTTTTTCGGTTTGGTTCGGTTATAAATTCGTAAAAACCGAAATAATCGAAATATTATATATATTATATAAATAATATATATATATGAGTTATTTTAATAACATTTATTAACTTTCCTTTCAAAATCCTAGTTTCATTTAGAAAAAGAGAGAGATTATACATAAAATTATGAAATATATTTAAAAATATATAAAATTATGAAATATATTTAAAAATTCGGTTTTAACCGAAATATATTTCGGTTTTTTTGGTTTTGGTTTTTAAAAATTTCGGTTCGGTTTCGGTTTCTAGATTATAAAGTTCGGTTATTTCAGTTCGGTTAAAAAATAGTCCGAAACCTACCGAACGCCCACCCCTAGATCCAACTACTGATGTGGTGCATTCACGTGGCCTTAAACTCATTTCACATATGGAAGTATAAGTTAATTTATAATAATTAATTTTATAATAACTAATTTTAAAATAATAATTTATAATATGCATATGTCAAATAGTCTGATGAGAATATATCGGTGTCGCCTTTCGGATCAAGACTCAATATTTTTCAAGAAAGTGAAGTGAACAAATATTAAGGTTATAAATTTACGGTAGAAAATTATCAAATGATTTGAAAATAATTATAATTTTTGGGTCTGACCATCATTGCTAATTAACATGTTCCGAGGCAACAAGATGACAACCATTGTGGACTTTTTGTATGCTGCTACATTGAAGATATAATTCAAACTTCTCGAATGACCATTCCAAAAAATGTAGGTTTATTTATCTTTTTGTTTTAAGTAATTATTGATTGAATATAAATTTCTATTGACTAATTAAATTTTTAACATTTTACATTTTGTATGAACGTCTGCTCGAGTTTTACTCCACAAAAAAAATGAGCAAATGAAAAATTGATTGGTCCGGGTATTTGTATAATACATTTTTAGCATAACTTTTGGTGGCATGTAACTTGATTACATATTAATAATTTGTGATGATATATACAATATTTAATTTTAGTGTATTTTATTGATGTGTATATTTATTTAATTGATGTTTTAGAATTGATTGTATATATTGATTGTTTGGTATTAATTGGTTGATTTTCGGGTTTATATATATATATATATAACTACGTATATAAAAATATATATTACCTAACAGAGCTGTTATTAACCGCTCTCCTAGTTAAAAAAAATACAGAACACTTAAAGATTGGTTCAAAATCATTCTCTTAGAGAGAGCGGTTAAGAACCGCTTTATAAGGGCATATTTTGCAGAGGTTTTTACAACAACTCTCTGAATTTAGAGAGTTGTCACTTGGAGAGTCTTTGACCGCTCTCGAAATGTAAAAATAAGGGTTATTCAAGGCCAAATCTGCATTAGTGTTCCTCTGCTCTAAGATAATTTTCACATTTTTTATTTTAAAATATTTCAACTCTTTTTTCACATTTTAGAAAGAAAATAATTTATACTTGTAAAATACAATAAAATATACTTTTTATATTTAATTATTTAACTTTATACACATATTTTATTTTTGTTAAAATTATTTGCTTTGTTTTCTATAAAAATTAATTTGGGATTGTGGGAAATATATAATATACCCATATAGAGATGGCAAAATGACCCGCCCCATAGCCACCCCGCTCTGACCTGCTCCGTTTGGGGCAGACCCGCCCCGTCCCGCCCTGCGCATGGGGCAGGGCAGACATGGGTTTGTATTTTTACTGCCCTGCCCCGTAGTATTTATTAAATAAATATATATTATTTTATATTATATAAAATACATTCAATATATAATATTTATAATATATAAAATAAAACTAATATCCTACATTTATAATATGTCAAATAAATTTAAAATTATATTATTTATTGTAAATCTAATCTAAAATTATTTTAAAATTATTTTTATTGAATATATTTTGATAAATTTGTTGCATTATTTTTATTTTTAAATAATTTTTATTTATCTAAAATATATATTATATTATTTTTAATATATAATTATATACAATATGGGGCAGGATGGGGCGGGGCGGATCTGCCCTGTGCGGGGCAGACATGGGGCACAATGTTCTGTCCCGCAGTGGAGCATGGGGCAGGACGGGAAAGCGGGGCAGAGGCGTGGGGCAGGTATGGATCTTTGGATACCCGTCATGCCCTACCCCATTGTCATCCCTATACCCATACGAAAACTTGACATGCAAGTCTAAAAATCAAAATTGGATGCACACGTGTCCATCCCTTTCCAAAATCTCAATCCAGCCTAAAAAAATTCAAATGAAAAAGTTACATAACGAACACATACGTATATATTAATCAGTAAATCTTATTTGTAATTTGTTAATAATATAAAATTTATGTTATTAATTTTTTTCTATAAATATAATAACTTTATTAATTCTATAATATTTTTACATCATAATTTAAATTTATAAATTTAATTTATAAATTTAAAGTATTAATAAATATATACTAATATGAATAATATATTTAATAATATTAATTTTGTAACATGAAATTTTTAACTGAAATGGAAACTAAAAGTATTTTTTTTAAAAAAAACCAACAGCCAGAGTTGATTTATTAGCTAATGAGCCTACTTCCCTGAAATTCTTGATTATTTCGTACATATATGCATATTACGGTTACAAACTCAAATTTCTAAAAAATAAAATAAAAATTTACATTGAAAAACTTGATTACTATACCTACGTGCAAATTACTCCCCATTTTTTTATTAGTCATTTAAGATGTACTACAAGAACTTTTCTAAAAAAAAAAAATTAATTAAATAATATATAAGTAATGTGACAATTTATCATTTATTTAATATGTTTGATTTACGTCGAATCCCGTGATCAACATGAACAGAAATACTGACATGTTAATCAATGCAGCGGAAGAGATCACGAACATGTTGGTATCCTCGTGTTGCTCCGTACTCAGGGTTCAGTACACAGAATGATGTGCTTACAATAATCCACGAATCAGTACTGTCAGGAATTAGAATAGATACAATATTCTATGTGATTTTTTTTTTTGAAACGGGAGTTTGTCTGAGAGGATTATGAGAAGTTCTAAAGTTATTGTCGTGTATTCTCACTATTGAGACTTCTGTATGTCTCTTTCCTCACTATTTCATTCATTGTATTCTCTCATTAGAATCTCTCTCTTTAATGTTTGGAATATTAGGAATTTTCCTTAAAGTGAATACAGGAGTTAATTAATAACTCCCTTAACTACTCATAACTCTGCTATTATTATTATTATTATCCACAACTTCTTATGTGGAAATTATATATCTAAATAATATTAAATATTATTTACATCTCTCGCTCACATATGAAATTTAATTGTCTCTAACACATTTCCTTCATAAATCACATTTTTATTCAAACAATACATCGTGTGAACCACAAGTGCATGAGTTTCCATGTTATACATCCTTTGGGAGTATATAACACCTCAATCAGAACAACTTGGATACTAAGGCAACTCGTTATACCACAGAACTCTTAAACATTTAACACTTGTTGAAATATCTCTATTGATCTCTCAAAATTGAGCATATTAAACCTTTTTCACGAAATCTAATGTATTCATAATCAAACACATAGCTTGATTGACTAGTCAATGAATCACAATAGAGTGCGTTAAATAAAGATATTCTTCATTTCTCACTATGTATCTAAAGGTCCCACTGTAGCTGTTTTCCTAGACATATACCAGATCGCTCTTATTCTC
Organism: Prunella vulgaris; assembly: GCA_026898435.1. Lineage (NCBI taxonomy): Eukaryota > Viridiplantae > Streptophyta > Magnoliopsida > Lamiales > Lamiaceae > Prunella > Prunella vulgaris. The sequence continues at coordinate 1,524,467 of JAPKLY010000047.1, forward strand.
ATTGTTGATAGAATTTACTAATGGTGTTTTTATGTAGCTACTATAACATACAATTCTACCAAACAATAATCTAAGAATATTTGTTCTTAGATGGATAATATAGAGAGAGAAATTAATTGTTGTATTATGGTTAACTTCCGAAGAGAATGATACAAGAGAGACGTATTTACAGGTGTGCCTGTGTGTGGTGGTACCTTGTGGGCCTATTTGGCCTTAGGTGTTGACAAGTGTCCTCAACCCTTGTCTTGGTTCACCACCATGCTACCTTTACAAGCTTTATCCTACTACATCGTTACTTGCTACCTACATGACTAATGTCTGTACGCTGGTTCTAGGCGAGCTTCTGGGCGAGCTTTATTGCCTTGTGTAGTTTTTGTGTAATATAGAGATGGACTTCGGCTTGGTCTCCTCTGGTATGGGCGAGCTACTTGGCGAGCTTCTCTTCATCTGGGCTAGCTTCCCTTTGTCTGAGCTAGCTTCTCTTCGTCTGGGCGAGCTTCCCTTCATCTGGGCGAGCTTCCCTTCTTCTGGGCTAGCTTCTCCATGTTGGCTAGCTTCTCAGCCTTCATGCTGGCCAGCTCCTCAACCTTGGTTATTTATCCTTGTAATCCTTCATTGGTGGTTCGCTTTAGTTCGAAAAATCAACATTTGCCCCCCAGCTCGTCCACATCACGATACTTCTAATGTGTGGGCGAGCTGATTTGCCCCTTTGGGTGAGAGCTCGAGGGTAGGTGAACTCCCAACTTCGCTGTTCTAATTTGGCTTCTATTTGTTTTTCGCACGTTATTATTTTTAAGTAGCTCGTATTTATTTATTATGGGTACGCAATTGTTCGTCTTATACCACATAGGGAAGTGAATCGTTCGTCTTACGCTGCTTCGGGCAGTGAATTGCTCGTCTTACGCCGCTTAGGGCAGCGAGTTGTGCTTGGTTGTTCACTTGGGCGATCGGGTTTTAAAAACCATGTCTTAGACGTTTTAAATCGTCTGTTGTGAAATTTTTCTTATCTTTGGGCTCTGGGTTCATAGCGATCCTTTAAGAAGGATGCTTTAGTGAACCTAGGCACTTTAGTGGCCACAGGTTCTTAGTGATCCTTTAAGAAGGACACCTTAGTGAACCTGGGCACTTTGATGGCCTTTGCCTCAAGCATTGGTAATAACGCTTTTTGGGACTAGTGTCCTTGCGTATTTTGAGCTTTTCGCTTCTTGATGATTTTGTGCATCAGGGTCTGCCCCCCAGTGTAGTGTTGAGGTATCAATAGTTTTGCGCTCTCATACTTGTTCATCGAGTTGTTTGTCTGAGTCTTGAGCTGCCTGCTTGAGTCAGACAACCAGCTAACTGCTCTTTATCAACATCGTTTCCAGCAATTGTTGATATAGGCGGGATGGGCATCGCCTATAAAGATGAGATAATCATGCCTTCAAGAAGTATTACTGCTTCGAGAAGACGCATCGCCTATATGGGCGGAGTCATGCCCCTGGGAGGCGTATCGCCTATATAGGCGGCGGCGTCAATATAGGCGGGATGGAGATCGCCTATAAATATGGGATAATCATGCCTTCAAGAAGTATTACTGCTTCGAGAAGGCGCATCGCCTATATGGGCAGAATCATGCCTCTGGGAGGCGCATCACCTATATAGGCGGCGGCGTCAATATAGGCGGGATGGGCATCGCCTATAAAGACGGGATAATCATGCCTTCAAGAAGTATTACTGCTTCGAGAAGGCGCAACGCCTATATGGGCAGAATCATGCCTCTGGGAGGCCCATCGCCTATATAGGCGGCGTCATCAATATAGGCGGGATGGACATCGCCTATAAAGATGGAATAATCCTGCCTTCAAGAAGTATTACTGCTTCGAGAAGGCGCATCGC
>JAPKLY010000047.1:1526351-1541332 GCA_026898435.1 Prunella vulgaris
AGAAGGCGCATCGCCTATATAGGCAGAATCATGCCTCTGGGAGGTGCATAACCTATATAGGCGGTGCTGTCAATATAGGCGGGATGGACATCACCTATAAAGACTGGATAATCCTGCCTTCAAGAAGTATTACTGCTTCGAGAAGGCTCATCGCCTATATAGGCGGAATCATGCCTTTGGGAGGCGCATCGCCTATGTTGACAAGGTGAACTACCCAGAGATGATTATGAAATTATCCCAAGGCCAATGCGAACGAGCTCACCGAGGTGGGCAAGGACCTCGCCCAAGCCCCTAGCAGGCCAAGGTCGAAGGCCAGAGTTGCCGGGGAAGGAGGTAAGGGCGAGCTACCCCTCTCGAGGGGGAGCTCGCCCCTGTTAAAAAGGGGACCTCGCCGAGGTCTGACGTCGCATAACCCCCAGAAATAGCATAAGGCCCAAGAGCTCACCTAAGGAGCTCGCTCAGGACCAGTGTACCTTCGGGATATGTACAAATAGGATATAATATGAATGTAGTAGGACGAGGCGTTTGAAGGGGAGCAGTGTGGGGGACCAAGACGAAGGTTACAGACTTTCGTCAACACCGGAAGCCAAATAGGCTCGTAAGGTGCCACCTCACACTCGCACACCTATAAATAAGACCTCTCATGTAACTATTACACAATTCCAATCATAATGCACAAATACTTTCTCTCTCTAAACCCTCTACTTTCTCTTTCCATGTAGTTCTCTCAAGAACATAAACACGAAATCTTAGATTATTGTTTGGTAGAATTAATACGTTATAAAAGCCACATAAAAACACGATTAGTAAATTCTATCAACAATTTGGCGCTAGAAGGAGGGTCCGCGAATCGAACCTAAAATTTGAGACTAAAAAAATTAGGGTTTCTTTGAAGATTTGAAGATTTGAAGGTGTTCTTGACAAATTTCAAGAACACTTGAAGATACACATACATATTCATTCCTTCGGACGAAAACCAAGATTTCCGGGCAAAAACCCAGATTTTCGGGTCCATAAAATTCTGCCCAAAAGAGGTTCCCAAACGCACGCGTGTACAAGAATAAACCGGATTTCGGATAATTCGTCGCACGCGAGGCTAGACGAGAACCTGGATAAATTCACCCAAACTGGAAGATCACCACCTCGGCGACCTACCCCCACCTCGGCGACCTTCGGCTAGCTACCCCCACTAAAACCCAAAAATGCCTAAGGAACAGACCTCGGCGAACATCCGGAGGGGGAAGGGCACCGGCCAGGACCAGGCTGAGGGAGAGACCTCTCGCCAAGTTCCCCCGAAAAATGTAGCTCCTCGACCTCCGCGAGTTGTAGTGGCACAGGAGGATTTGAGCCCCGCCCTGAGGGACCTGACCAACAATTCCGATGAGCTCCAACGCACCATCGCAACCTTGTAAAGGTTACAGTAGAGGAAACTCGACGAGCTCGCCCTAGTACCTCGGTGAGCTCCGGCGACTGAGACCAGGGAGCAGGCCAGGCCGACCCAGGGCACCCAGACCAGGGGTCACTATAGTGACCTCCCATCTGAGCAGGAGGCGAGCTCCGCCCAAGCTCGCCAACACAGGGAGCGCGCCGGGAAAGCTAAGGTGGTGGAGGAGCCAGCTACGCATGCTGGGCGAGCTTCGGCTTACACTGAGGCATCCGTCACCCACCAATCACTAAGGATGGAGGTCCTCCAAGGCAGACTAGGGCCGAGGTGTGAGGAAATCGAACGGACGGCAGCCCCGGCTACTTCCCAGAGGGGAGAGTCGGACCTACAGCCTCGTAGGTCCACCCACGACCGACTAAGGAGGCCCGCCACCGACAGACTGGGCCCACATGGCGGACGCCAGTTCCGACCTGCCACGGAGGGGTCACCCCAGAGTTAGGCACCTCGGGGGCATGCATCCACGAGGCGCACGACCTTCAAGCAACCTCTACCGGAGGTGACCCACGACGATGAGCTGGCCACATTGAAAAGGGCCGTTGAGATGCTACAACAGCAAGTGGCAGCCAAGTCTGGCGGACCCGACGCCACCACTCTCCCCACATCTCCATTGGCACCTGCCATACTTAGAGCACCAGTCCAGAAAAAAGTCCAATTCCAGGTGATGTCCGCATACGAGGGCGAATCTGACCCGAAAGTCCACCTGGCCAAGTATGCAGACTTCATGATTTAGGTGGGTGCCACCGACTCTACCCAGTGCCGGAACTTCCCGCTGACCCTCAAGGACCGAGCTCACCGCTGGTTCTCATCACTCGCCCAGGGGTCATTCCACTCATTTGGCCAACTCTCGCGGGAGTTCTTGGCCCACTTCTCTGGGTTTGGATCCTACCTTACCCAGAAGCACCGTCTCGCCAACATCCACCAAGGCGAGAATGAAACCGACCAGCAGTACCTGGAGAGGTTCGACAAAATACTGCTGGAAGGCGAACCGGTGAGCGTGGACACCAAAGTCGTAGCGGTAATGGCCGGGCTCAGAAAGGGCACCGACCTCTGGAAGGAGATGCACCTCGCAAGTCCGAACACTTACACCGAATTCCGCCACAAGGCGGGGGTGTTCGTGGCTATGCAGGAGGCACTACTGAAAGAAGTTGGTGCCCCGGAGGAGAAAAAATCCTACGGGAAGAAGTCCGGGGGCACATACAAGGCTCCCCGGAACTTAAAGGCTTTTGGCGACGGGGACAAGTTCAAGGAGAAGCTCAACCAAGTCCTCACCGTCTCCGTCGACCACGTCTTTCCGGCTGTCAAGGACAAGGCTTTGTTGGAAGAGCCGAGGAGAATTCGCCAGGATCACGCGAAGCTCAACCCCAACAAGTACAGTGCCTACCACCAATCAATCTGCCACTTCACCAGCGAATGTCGAGACCTCCTCAAACAACAGTGGAAAATTTTACGAGGACGGGAAGCTGGCCAAGTTCGTGAAGAAGGCCCCAGCTAAGAGGCTCAGGTTTGAGAGGAGGGGAACCTCCGATGATGAAGAGGAGGACGCGGGCCAACGCGGACCTGAGAATAGACGAAGGGGACCTCCCCAACCTCAGCAAAACCTGGAGCCCACCCGAGAACTCCTAGTTCTCGAAGAAGAAATCGGAGCTACCGGGGGGGCTCCAAGATGGGGGACCCTCCATCTCCAACAGAAAAAGGAAGGCCAAAATTTGGGCCGTGAACCAGGTCAAGGAGGGCAGCTCCGGCCCCAGGACCGTCGCGCAGCTCACTGATGAGTTCTCCTCAGCGGACCTGGAGGGGGTACTGACGCCCAACAACGACTCGTTGGTGATAACCGCCAACATCATGAACGTCTGAGTTCACAGGCTACTTGTGGACACCGGCGCATTCACCAACATTCTCTTCAAATCCACCTTAGATGCCTTAGGTGATTTTGAGTCGTATTTAGAACCTAGAAATGCTAGGATAGTGGGGTTCGGAGAGGCTGTAACCGTCTCCCTAGGTAGCATTAGGTTGAGCGTCCAGCTTGTATCGGCTGAGGACCACGAAAGGAGACTGACTAGGTTAGTAGATTTCCTAGTTGTTGACCAGCAGTCCTCCTACAACGGGTTCCTTGGCCATCCTTTTATCAATGAATTCAAAGTGGCGTGTTCGACCTACTACTACTGTTTGAAATTCCCAACCCCGAAAGGTGCCGGAACTATAAAAGGCGACCAGAAAAAGGTCAGAGAGTGTTTGCTCCAAATAAAAAAAGGCCGGGTCAAAAAGTCTGTATCGCATGTCCACATCCTTGAAGAGGACGTACAGATTCCCACAGACGAGCCAAACATCCTAGACATCATCTCAACAGAAACTGAGATGATGGAGGTAGGTGACCTGCAGGAAACCGAACAAGTCCCAGGACCTGCGCAGGAGGCACAACTAGCACCAATGGAGGGAATAGAAGGGGTCCAAAATAACCAAGTGCTGAGACCAGTGCTAGAACAGCAACCTACGCCCATGGAGGTGGACCAAGAAGCCCAAGGTGGAGAACCTGCGGGGGGTCAAGAACCGATACGAATGGATGTTGATCCAGCTCCCCAGGTCACAGAGCCACCCTAAGTTGGCGAACCACCGAAGGTGATGGCGGTTGTGGAACCGGTCCGAGTCGAAGGGCAAGCTGATGACCTCGAACGGCGCCTGGGTTATGAACCTGCGCAGATGTCACAAGAGGAGTTGGGACGAGTTCATTAGTGACCCCAGGTGGAAAAATCAGAAAAGAAATGCCACCCCCATGGAAGAATTGACGGCACTCCCGGTGGACCCGGAAAGAGACTTGGAGCTTTTCATAGGTTCTGAGTTACCAGAACCGTACCGGTCGAGGATGGAACTATTTTTTATGTCCAACTTGGACATGTTTGCTTGGTCCTATGAAGATATGACGGGGATCCCGTTGGAACATGCATGTCACCGACTCAACATAGATCCGACGAGGAGGCTCGTACGTTAAAAATGAAGGAAATACGGACCAGACAAATACGCAGCTCTAATCGTCGAAGTTGGGAAGCTGTTGGACAACAAGCTGATCAAGGAAGCCTTATGTCCACAGTGGGTCACAAACCCCGTCCCAGTGAAGAAACACAACGGGACATGGAGGCTCTGCATCGACTTCACGGACCTGAACAAAGCATGTCCAAAGGATAACTTCCCACTGCCCCACATAGATCAGCTTGTAGATAGCACCGCAGGCCATGAGATGATGACATTCATGGATGCTTTTGCGGGCTACCACTAGATAGCACTGCACCCAGATGACCAGGAACATACGGTTTTCTACACCAACAAAAACATGTATTGCTGGGAAAGGATGTCGTTCGGACTCATCAACACCGGAGCAACCTACCAAAGGTTGGTGAATAAAATGTTCGACCAACACATTGGCGAGTCTATGGAGATGTACGTGGACGACATAGTAGTCAAGAGTCTGAGAAAGGAGGATCACCTTGACCACCTAAAACAGACCTTCGACATACTACGCCACTACAACATGAAGTTGAACCCCAAGAAAACTAGCTTCGGCGTACATTCAGGAAAGTTCATGGGGTACCTGGTGAGCCAGCGAGGAATCAAGGTCAACCCCACGCAGGTCTAATGCATAATCGAGATGGGTGTACCCGATTCCGTGCAAAAAATCCAAAGGTTAACCGGGTGTATAGCCTTGAACAGATTTATCTCCAGGTCCGGTGATCGAAACCATCCATTTTTCGAGGCAATCAAGGCAAACACACGAAGGTATAAAGAGGCGGCCAAGGCCAACAAGCTCCACCTAAAAAACCACTTCGTGTGGACAAGCGAATGCCAACGAGCCTTTGAAGACGTTAAAGCATACCTGGCAGATACGCAGGTCCTATCGAAGCCAATACCTGGGGAGAAGTTATACCTCTACCTTGCTGCGTCGGAGGTTGCCATCAGCTCCGTTCTGGTCCGAGAAGAGGCGAAAACACACCTACTAGTGTACTACGTAAGTCAAGTCTTGCACGAAGCTGAGTTGCGGTATACCCCGACAGAGAAGCTAGCTTATGCACTGGTGATGAGTGTTAGAAAATTGAGGCCCTACTTCTTCGACCATCTAGTGGAGGTTTTGACAACATTCCCAATGAGGCAAATACTACAACGGCCGGACACCGCCGGACGTCTGCTGAAATGGTCACTAGAAGTTAGCCAATACGGAATAACATACGCACCCCGAACAGCGATCAAGGGGCAAGCGCTCACCGACTTTATCATCGAGCTAACTTTCCCACAAGATCCGACGAGGGGGCGTATAGCTCCGTGGCACCTCTACGTTGACGGATCATCAACCAGCACAGCAACAGGCGCCGGCGTAGTCCTAATCAGCCCGGACAGACAAGTCTTCACCTCAGCAATCTGGTTTGACTTCCGAGCAACCAACAACGAAGCGGAGTACGAAGCTTTGATAGCCGGACTTATGTTAACATTAGCTGTGGGGGCAACCAATCTTCAAGTTTTCGGAGATTCCCAGCTAATAATATCCCAAATCCGGGGGGAGTATGAAGCAAAGGACCAGCAGATGATGACCTACCAGAAGATAGTCGCGCATCTGATCTCGATGTTTATGCAGGTTTACATCAATCAGATACCACGACTAGAAAAAACACAAGCAGATGCCCTAGCCCGACTAGCTACCAGTAACGGTGAAGCCGAAGTCACGGAGGTTGTGGTCACCAAACTAAAGAACCCCTCGATGTTCGATTACAAAGGAAAATCAAACCTCGAGTGGGGGGCAGGAAGATAGCGAAGACTGGTGCACTCCAATCCAAAAATATTTAATAGACGGGACAACCCCCGAGGACACGTGGGAAGCTAGCCGGCTAGTAAAGCAAACAGCCTGATACACGCTGGTGGAAGGTCAACTCTACAAACGTGGATTCTCTCTACCTCTACTCAAATGCCTAACTAAGAAATAGGGGTCCGAGGTGTTAGAAGAAATTCACGAAGGAATTTGTGGAAGTCACGCTGGGAGGCAAGCCTTGGCATACAAGACGATCAGACAAGGGTACTATTGGCCCACTCTTCGCAATGATGCCATTAGCTTCGCCCGGAAGTGCCGAAAGTGTTAACTCTTCACACCTAACATCCACTCCCCGGCCAACCAACTGAAATTGGTCTTCAGCCCATGACCTTTTGCAAAATAAGGTATCGACTTGATCGGCCCATTTCCACCTGGCAGAGGCGGTGTAAAGTTTGTCGTTGTAGCAGTAGACTATTACACTAAGTGGGCTGAAGCCAAAACACTTACAACGATAACACAAGAGGGGATGATCGGCTTCATCTGGAAGAACCTGATCTGCCGATTTGGACTCCCACAGTAGATCATCACGGATAATGGAAAGCAATTTGACGGCCAGAAGCTGAGAGACTTATGTAGTTCGTGGAACATCAAGAAGCACTACTCGACGCCGTACCATCCACAGTCAAACGGCCAGGTCGAGGCGGTTAACAAAATTCTGAAACACATACTGAAGCTCCTCCTCGAAGATAAGAAAGGTAGCTGGGCAGACGAACTCCCGGAGGTCCTATGGTCTTACAGAACATCATACCGGGCCAGCACCGGAGAGACACCATTTGCCCTAGCCTTCGGAACTGAAGCAGTAGTACACGTCGAAGTCCAGAACAAGACTTGGAAGGTGGTATGGTTTGATGAAGAAAAGAATGACGAAGCCTTGGCAGTAGAGAAAGACCTGATCGAAGAGACCAGAGCTTCGTCAGAAATGAAAAACGCCACCTACAAGCGTAGAGCCGAGAAGTACTATAATTCCCAGGTCCGGGACCGAAGGTTCAAAGTTGGGGACCTGGTGCTGAAGAAGAAACTGATGGCCCTACCGGGCGTACTCGGGTCAAACTGGGAAGGACCATTCCGGGTCACCGCAGCCTGGCAAAATGGCACTTATGACCTCGAAGACTCAGAAGGCAACGCCTCGTCATACACCTGGAGTGCGACGCATCTAAAAAAGTTTCATCAATAAATCGAGATCTTGTAATAGACTAGACGAAGGTTCGCATAAAAAATGTTGATCGTAACCAATGTAAATTATGCTGCTATAAGAAGTTGGGAAAATTTATCAAGTCAGAAAAGTTGCCAAGTCATGTGAGCTGGGCGAGCTCATACAGCTCGCCAGCTAGGCGAGCTCCCATAACTCGCCCACTGTTCGAAGGTCCTTGATCCACCCAGTGTTCGAAGCCTCGTAATGCGCAAGGACCAAGGTCCCAAACGTTATAATCAAAATGCTCGAAGGCAAAGGCCAAAGTGCCCAAGGTCTTGAAGGTGCCCTTCCCAAAGGGTCACCAAGCACCTACTGCCATAAGTTAGAAAAATTCACGAAAAAGACGATTAAAACGTCTAAGGCAAGGTTCGTGAAACCCAACTGCCCAACGTGAATTAAACAAAGTACAACTCGCTACCCTAAGTGGTTTAAGACGAGTAATTCGCGGCCCTAAGTGGTGTAAGACGAAGAATACGTACTATTAAAACAGAGGTACAATTCATAGTCCCAAGTGACGTAAAATGAACGATTCATTTCTCAAAAGTAGAGTAAGACGAACAGTTGAGTACCCGAAAAATGTATACAAACGAGCCAATTAAAATTATAACGTAAAGCGCAAAAACGTAGGTAGACAGAGTTGGAACAAAAGATCAAGTTTCATTCAAAAATACTTATGAAATTTTCAAGTAAAAAACACTTGAAAAATTCCTAAGTATACGAAGTGGTGCTGGCCACAGAGGTCGACCAGCTGACCATGTATGAAGTGCAAAAGAGCTCCTTCTGGGCGAGCTACACGTGCCCGGTGAGCTCGAGTTACTTACAAAAATTTAAAGCTCCTTCTGGGCGAGCTATGCAGCCCGACGAGCTACTAAGACTTGCAAAAAAATAAAGAAAGCAAGAGACTAATCTAGGAACCCGGAGCAGTGGGGTCGGCGGGGACGTCGGCAGGGTTTGGGGCATCCTGGCGGTCGGAAGGGCGAGCTCGGCCTCAGAAGTGATGTTGCCCGTGAGCCCGCTGGTGTCGAGCTCGCCGAGGTTCAGCATGGCATCTCCACAAGCATCCTGAAGCTGCTCCATGGTGGGCGGGGTCCGTTCCTCCTCGTTGGCGACCTCCAATTCCGGCACTGGGACAATGTTGATGATTTTGAACCGTGCCAGAACAAAATCCAAAGGAATCCCAAGTTTTGGGAGGTCGCCAATGTCCAGCTCGGCGTCGTCAGGGAAGGGGACCCTGTCCAAGCATTCCTTGAACTCGCCCACCACGGCTTTGACCTCGTCATCGTTATGAGCTCGTGCCCACCAGAGGGCCCTAAGGACCTCGGCATAGCACTGCACGAAACCCCGATCCGAGGCCTCAGCTTTCACGGCTACCAAATCAGCCGAGGAAGAGACGTCATTTTGGGGCTCGGCGATCTCATTGACCTTCGCCGAGAGCTCGTCCCTCAACCTCGCGCACTCCTCGTCGGCACTCCGAGTTAAGGCAGATATCATCCTCTGATTCAAAATCAGATGAGGACGAGGACGAGCTGATATCATGCTTCTCCTCTTCTGCCAGCAAAGCTCTCTTATCAACGAACCTGCGATCTCTCTTGATCCTTTTTTCTTCTCTTTCCCTTGGGGTAAGTTGAGGACAATCATAACTGAGATGTCCTGGCTTGTTGCAAGTGAAACAAACACCATCTCCTTCTCTTCTGGGACTTGGATCCCTCCTTCTCTCTGGAGACTTATATCTGGTCTCCTGTTCATCTGATGGTCTTCTGACATCAGATGACTTTTGGTATCTTCTGGAAGAATCACTCTTATTCTTCTTCCAATGAGATCTATACTTCTGAAACTTGTTTGACATTTTGTCAAACTTCTTGGTCAATAAAGCAAGTTGCTCCTTTAAGCTCATGTCTTCTGGAGCAGAGGATTTCTCTTGACTATCAGCTGCAGCAGAGAATGCAACATTCTTTGTGGCTGATGTAGTTGGAGTCTCATCTTCTTGATCTTCTTCTTGGATGTCGAACTCATGTGCCTTTAGATGAGATAGCAGTGTATGATGACTCATCTCAGATAAATTCTTTGTCTCTTTAATTACTGTCACCTTCACTCTCCATCTAGGAGTAAGAGATCTCAGAATTTTGTTATTAATCTCTTTCTCCGAGTAATCCTTTCCTAAGGAGCTTGCTTTGTTCAGTATGTTTGTCAGTCTCATATCTAGCTGATCAATGGTTTCATCAGCTTTCATTTTAAATGTGTCAAAGGTATGTAGAACAGTTTGAAGCTTGTTCTCTTTGATTTGATCTGTCCCTTCACACATCAAGGAAAGTTTCTCCCACATCTCCTTAGCGGTTCTGCACGTCTTAATTTTCTCTATATATTCTTTGGAGAGTGTCTCAATGATTTATGTTCTGGCCACTTGGTCGAGGTTGAAGAGTTTTCTTTCAGCATTGTTTAATTCACTCTTCTTCTTCTCTGTCTTCCTTCTTTCACTAATTTCAGCTTCTGGAGTCTTGCCATCACTTATTCCTTCCCAGAAGAACTTGATTGGCCCTTCCTCCAGAACATCTAGCATTCGATCATGAATGGCTCCAAGGTGATTCTCCATCCTGAATTTCCAGTAGTCATAATCCTCTATGGAGAATTCAGGTAACTTCCTTGTCTTGGATCCACTCTTTTTGTAGGAAGACATATCTGCAAGTGGTTAGATAAAAAGCACACAGATTCTAAAAATTCAGGGATCTGTCCCGGTGACCACCAAAAGTTCTCAAACTGTGGTCGTTAGGACACACAGCTCTGATACCACTTGTTGGTCCCAAAGGCAGGTTTTGGGAAGAATACACTTGAACAAGTCTAGAAGGGGGGGGGTTGAATAGACTTGTAAGGATTCAAAAACCTTTTTCAAATTTACTGATTTATTCAGAAAATCAGCAGACTACTTGAGGTAATCTGAATTTTGAAATTAGTGCGCTGTGTATAGTGCGGAAATGTTTTTAAAGAAAATTTGATTTTAAGTGATGTGCACAGATAAGAACAGAAAGAAATACGAAGAGACACAGGGGTTTATAGTGGTTCGGACCAACTGTCCTACATCCACTCTCCTCAATCCAACTTGGACTTGAGGGGCTCTCCACTAACTCACTTACTCACTTTCTTACACAATTTTGAGAGTACTACTCTCTTTACAACTTGTCAATGCTATAATTGCAATTGACTTCTCACAGCTTCTACAAAGCTTTTACAAAAGATAAGTATGGATGGTGTTTTTGAGCGTAAGTGATAAAACTGACAGAGTATTGGCTAGCTTAATGTGCGTGTGAATCCAATACAGAAATTATCACAATTACTCCAATTTATAGGATCAAATAACTAGCCGTTTGAATGGACTAGAAATTTGAAATCCTATAATCTCGTATTCAATCAATCATTGTGATTGATTGAATTTCCTTCTTGATTCCCGTCAATCTTCGCGACCTTCAATCAATCAAGTTTGTCCCCTTGATTGATTGATCCTCTATTCTGGGAATCTTCCTTTTATATCGCAAGTTAACCCTTCAAATTGATTCCGAAGAATCTGGGCAGAGCACAAGACCTCAGCTGATCTGTCTCCTCAGCTGGTGTATCAGTCTGCTGATACTTGGACCTCAGCTGATGTGCAAGTCTGCTGGTGTGCACCTCAGCTGGTCTTCTTGACTTCGTCTGAATAAGTCTTTTATCCATGGTCCTTGTCTTGTCTGCTACGTGCTCTCAGCTGATCAGCTAATCTTCTGATATAAGCTGATCTGCTCTTCAGCTTATCGGCTGATGTTAACTTCTCTGATGATCTTCTTTCGATGCTCCAGTGTCAGCTGATTAAATCTTCTGTCTTCTAAAATCGGTTAAGTCCACAAGGTCTCAGCTGGTCTTCTCTTCTATGAAAGCTTCGGATCTTCTAGGCAGCAAGGTAGGTTCCCCCTTACTCGAACCTATCTAATCCTAACTACTCATCAGCTGACTAACATGTTCAGCTGGTCCTATTACAAGCTGATTTGTTTTATATCATCAAAACATCTAACACAGATATCCTAACAACAGTCGCCACCTGGGGAGTGGACCAAAACCTCAGCATCTCACTCACTGTGTTCCGGACCAAGCCCAGAGGGAGGCTACGCATTGACATCGGAGAGCGAGATCGCTCGAAAGCATGGAGAGCCTCATGCCAGTTCGGGAAAGCGATGGGGGCATATCTGCGAAGTCAAAAGAGTTAGAGTTAGGAAAGAAAGATAAAACATGCAGAGAAGCTGAAATTGAAGTGGCGAGCTACTTACTGAACCCGCTCGGGATCCCAGCCCAAGAGCGTGTCGTCATTAGCTTGAACCCCGAAGGGAGATGGGGAAGGTGGCTAGCTCTGGATGAGCGCGACGGATAAAGGGGCAGTGAAGTGGGCAGATCCACCCTGCGCCGACCTAGTGTCAGCTCGCCCAGTATGCTCTGAGCCCTCATCATCACGGAGGCCCGTGCGAGCTCTCTTACGAGCTAAGACGTCCTTCTCCCCCACTCGAGATCCATCCGCCCGGTGGAGCGTCCTGTTGGGTTGCTGGGGAGATCGCTCAGGCGTGGATTCACCTCGCCCCCCTTTCTTGCCGCCTCGGGCGACCTCGGCAGCCTTAGTTTTCCCCAGAGCCTTTATTGGTCCCTTCTCGGTCCCAGAGCCCTCGACCTCGCCCTTCTTGGCGGGGAGGTCCACCTTCTTGCTCACCTCTAGGGCGAGTGTCGAGGGTATGGCTAGTCTATTTGGGAGAGAAGGGTCCATCTCAATCTGGTGAACTACCGTGTGGTAAGCTTCTGGGACCTCGGCAATGGAGAACGCGACCCAGCTACCACCTGTAAAAATCAGAGCAGCAAAGTCAGCACTTGCGCGAGCTACGCACCATAGAGGGCGAGCTCCTATAAGATGTGGACCTGGAAGGGTGAGGTGATGCGGCAAGGTGTGAAGGCCGGCAAGTCGAAGGCAATGGTGCTTGCACAAATGAGCGATATCTCTGTCCTTCTCGCTCCTCAGACAACAGATAGCTCACACCAGATCGAACTCAAGCGACACCTTAGGTCCCCCCCGGCTGGACTTGTGATGCTTCGGAACTGCAAAAAGAAAGGAAATTAGATTAGTAAATCTAATCTAACCCACGCACACCGAAAGGGGCGACCTACTGCTAGCCTCCCCGTATCCCTCGGGGGTGAGTATGCGGCCACCTCGCCCACGGTAAGTGTCGGAAGCTCGCCAGTCCCCGCCAATGAAGAAGAATTGCTCCTTCCAGTCACGGACTTTATTCGGGAGCACCCCTAAAAACTTCTCCTCGGGACGAGCTTTGAGATAGTAATATCCCTTGCCGTCCTTCACTTGTTGGGTTATAACAAAGAGCTCGCCCAGGTCCGCCGAAGTTATCCGGTTCTCGTAACCCTCCAGCCCGAAGACAGATAGAGCGGTCAGGAGGTTGCTCCAAGCATTTGGTGTGAGCTGGGTGATAGCGAGGTTACTGTCGAGGAGGAACTGGCCAATGATCGGGTGTAGAGGCAATGTGAGCCCGGCCGCGAGAGTGTGAACGTTGATAGCAGTCAACCCTTCAGGAGGCGCATCAACTCGTTCGTTCTTCTCTGGGGCATACATAAAAATATCGAGCGGAATGCGATACTTCTTGCTATGCTAGGAAGAGAGTACTCATTGATGATACTCACGACCTCACCGGCTTTATATTCAAACGCGGTGACCGTCTCTAGATCGGCGGGGAGTATTCAGTCCGGGCAAGGGAAGCTCGCCGCATGCTCGGCGATGTACTCCTCCCAGTCGAAGGGGTGGACAATCTCGGCGGCGACCTGATGCTCAACCAATTGAGGCTCGGGAAAATCAATCGATCGAAACCATTCTAGCGTAACTTCATCGAGGTCGCCTTGTTGATCGCCCACCTCGGCGACAACTTCGCCAACATCGACGACCTCCTCTGGGACCTCGGCGGCTTCTTCGTCCTCATCCAGGGCCTTATTGGGGGCCGATCCATATTCCTCCCAGAGCTCACGGAGGTAGGACTCCTCACCCTGGCCGGAGCTAGCAGCGCTCTCTCCCGGATCGGGTCGGACCTCGTCTGGGAGCTCGCCATGACTTGGGCGAGCTATCGAGTGAGCCTCAGACCCCGATTCGACAACGATTGGAATTATTCGCGAGATCGGCCCACTATCAGTCACAGGTCGCTTCTCGGGATTTCGGTTCGAAGGGGTTCTACTCGAGGATCGTGTCGACATCGTTCCAGTGAAGTTCGAAAGGCTCAAAAATAGTCCAAGAATTCTGATAGCCGGAGTTACGGTACGGAGACGGTCGAAATGGTGAAAAGTCACCGAAAACGTTCAAAATTTCCGAAGACGTGGCAAATGTGAAAGAGAAACAAGAAACAATCTGCAAAGGAAGAAGAAAGGAGAAGAAAATTCGAATTCTACCTTGAAGAGCCTTCAAAAATCCGTCGGTTGTAATAAAAATGCTCGCCGGAAGAAAGCTCTGAGAATTCGGGTTTACAAAAGTGAGAAATGGACCTGGGTACCTTCTATTTATAGGTAGGGGGCGAGCTCAAATTTTTCGGAAGACCAGGGACCGACGTGCAAAAATTTGAAAATGTTGTCATGATTGGCGCGGGAAACAACACCTAAAAAGGCATCCACGACACCTGGGATCCCGCACCACATCGGCCTTCGAACCGCCACGAAAGGGAGCTCGCCCTCGTAGCTCGGCACATGTCCGAGCCAGTTCGCCAATACTCAGGTTCCCACCCAAGAAGTAAGCCAGCTCGCCCACACATTAGATAAATCATGATGAGAGCGAGCTGGGGGGCAAATGTTGACAAGGCAAACTACCCAGAGATGATTATGAAATTATCCCAAGGCCAACGCGAAGGAGCTCACCGAGGTGGGCGAGGACCTCGCCCAAGCCCCTAGCAGGCCGAGGTCAAAGGCCAGAGGTGCCGGGGAAGGAGGTACGGGCGAGCTACCCCTCTCGAGGGAGAGGGGACCTCGCCGAGGTCTGACGTCGCATAACCCCCAGAAATAGCATAAGGCCCAGGAGCTCGCCTAAGGAGCTTGCTCAGGACCAGTGTACCTTTGGGATATGTACAAATAGGATAGAATATGAACGTAGTAGGATGAGGCATTTTAAGGGGAGCAGTGTGGGGGACCAAGACGAAGGTTACGGACCTTCGTCAACGCCGGAAGCCAAATAGGCTCGTAAGGTGCCACCTCACACTCGCACACCTATAAATAAGACCTCTCATGTAACTATTACACAATTCCAATCATAATACACAAATACTTTCTCTCTCTAAACCCTCTACTTTCTCTTTCCATATAGTTCTCTCAAGAACATAAACACGAAATCTTAGATTATTGTTTGGTAGAATTAATACGTTATAAAAGCCACATAAAAACACGATAAGTAAATTCTATCAACAGCCTATATAGGCGGCGTCGTCAATATAGGCGGGATGGACATCGCCTAT
>JAPKLY010000047.1:1567545-1588212 GCA_026898435.1 Prunella vulgaris
TTTTTTAAAACTAAATGTATACAACTGGTTGGTAGATATATGGATATCGATGGGATAGTCTAATTAGATGTATCAAAAATCTCATCAGATGTATCAAAAGTTGAGGTCAATTAAATTTATGTTGACCTCAACTTTTGATACACATGATGCATATTTTGATACACTTGACCAAATATTTAATACGTTAAAATAATTTCATAATAAGCTTATCATAAAATATTTTCACACAATACCTACACTTTTTTTAATCATAGAAAAATCGGAATACATATATACAGATTGAGTGTGTTTTATATAAAAATAACTTATGATAAGCTATTAAATCGTTTCAAAATATTAAATATTTAGTTAAGTGTATCAAAGTATTCAATAAAAGTACTAAAAAGTTAGGTTCAATAAAATCAATAACAATTATAACATAATATCATTGACTCAAATTTTTTATATTTTTGATACTTTTAACCAAATATTTAATACTTTAAAGTGATAAAGTTATCATGAAATATTTTCATACAAGACTTTATATCATATATACTCAACATGATGTTTTTTCCTTCAATGTTAATATTTAAGAGAATGTATACTACACCCCATTTATATATTTAAGTTGGTTAAATAAAAAAAATACATTACTACCATTTATTAATTAAAGGAAAAATTACAAAAAAAAACACACTTTACTCTAAAAATACAAAGAGGGATAAGTGTCACACTCTATTTCAGAGAGCGACTAACTTTTCTTTTAAAACTCTACTTTAAAAGTTGATGGACTAAAGTCAAGCAGTGTCTCGCCTTGTCTCAGTCAGGGCAGCCTGGATCATGGGTGGGCGAGCAACCCGCACTTGTTGTCTCTGAATTTCTTTTAATGTTGTCATTGCTCGCTCCACAGATCTAGAATTCTCTCCTTTATTCTTCAATGTTATAGATCCTTCTGGAATAATGGAGAATAGTTTGATCGTCAATCCTATAGTCAACAACATAGAGAGTAACATTAAGTGCAACATGAGAATAAAAAAAGTTAACATTTGAAAGAAATGTTAAATTATTGAAGTTGTATCAAGTAAAGTAGTATTGATAATAACACCAACATCAACAGTAAAGTTCTTCCCGTGAAAAACAAAGGTAGATGTTACACCCCTAAAAATTATAAAATAAAATACTAAATAAAATAATAAAAAAAAATATAGTATAATAGTAAAATTAAATTTGGTTATTGTAATATAATAATATTAACAATTATTTAGATATACAAAATATTTTAGCTCAATATTATAAAGATAAATATAAATTCCATATTTTCTCTTACATATCTTAATCTTGGAATATTTTTAAATCCTAAGATTTATTTCCTATCTTCTTAATTTGATCCTTATATTAATTCTTGATATTTCCAGAATATATGAATTCCAAATTATTTTTATAATATATATATTTCTATCTCCTTGATATTCACATAGGATACAAATCTTGATTTTTCTCCCTATGAAATACTTTATTTTTCATACAAATACAAGATCATTAAATTGTATGCTTAAAATCACATAGTACATATCATCTTCTTCTTCTTTTTTTTGGCGTAGTATTATCCCACTAAATACTTCTTCTCATTAAACAAGACATCGTGTGATAAGGAATTCATTCAATACAAAACTTGTTCTACTACAAGTTTACTAAAGTTGAGGTGAGAATTTCTATCTTTTAAGTTTATCATTATTAAATACAATATGCGATTTTATTAATTTTCATGTGAAATATGTATAAGAGAATATATCTTATGACCTTTATAAATAATGTGACGATATATCTTCTAACCTTTATAAACGAGATAATGTTAGATTTTCTAACCTTTATAAACGAGGTGATGATTATGAATTACATGTTAATGTGATAAATTAATTTGATTGCTTATTGTATTTAGTTTGAACAAGTATGTTCGCACTGAGCCGTGCATGGTTTTGCTCACGCCTTTTATCATTTTAGATTTGAGAACCAACGTGGTATGATAGAGGTGGCATAGAAAAAAAAATTATTAAAAAACCTATTTAAATCTATTTAAGTTTTGTTTTTTTTGTAAGTTGATACTGATGTTCGTCTTTATTTGCACAAATTTTTATAATCAAGTGTCTTAACTAAATTGTGCTTGAGATTTTTGTTTCATTTAATCAAGTTAAATTTTAGATTTAGAAGCTTCCGCTATGAATTTCATACTTAAGTAAAAATTTCTTTTTCACACTCGAAAATCTAATATTAAAATTAAAAATATTTTTATTTAATTCTTGGGACAGTTGCAAAATGATATGTTTAAAACATTACTTTTGAATTGGGCAGAAAAAAAAAAACTTTATTAGTTAACGTATGTTTATTTTATTATGCAAAAAAAATAAAAATGTACCAATTTGAAAATAGTGATTTGAAAATGTATCAATTTAAAATTATTTCTTAAATCTTTATATATAATAAATTAAAATTATAAATTTTAGGGACAATTGCAAAATGGTGCATTTTAAAGGTTTTATTTTCAAATTGGTATAATATATAGAAAAAAAAAACTCTATTATGCAAAAAAAATTATATCAATTAAAAAATAATGTTTTAAAAATATACTAATTTAAAATTATTTTTAAATTTTAAAGAGCAACTCATACTCACAGTTATTAAAGCAGTCTCCACTCTCAGTTCATAGGAAGTAAACTTACATACACATATACAAATTTAGGAGTATATGTTTTTTGTCGAGCGTCTATGTTTAGGAGTAAACTTGACATTGATTTTTTTTTCTTCTCTTAATTTTTTGTCGAGAGTCCATGTTTGCAGCATAATCTCAAAAAATAAAATTTCGTTTGACAACATTTAATATAATTAATTTTTGTAAATTTATATATGTATTTCATCTTCTTTTGCTATTTTTTGTATTTGCTGATTCTTGACGTGTGTGTCTATTATGTGTTGATGAATTTATATTATTTAAAGATTTAATATTATTTTATTTTATTAGTAATACTAGTAGACTAAGGAGTCACCAAAATGTATCTATTGATTAATAATATTTTTGTTTCCCTGCAAAACAGTATGTGTAGTTTATTGTGTGCCCATGATGATGAAGCTTGTCTATCTCAGACACCATTTGGTGAAAATGCAAACGCTTATAATCTTCTTTAAGAATGGAGATAAAGAATAAAATGGCTTGTATATTATATAATACTACCTTCGTAGGAGGTAGTGTGTAATCCTTTTATAAATAAAGTGAGTGTTTATTAAAAACATGTCATATGTATTTTTTATAAATATTCTCTTTATTGATAAAAGAACTTCACAAAAATATCGCATTACATTAAACCACGTGTAAATAAATGAACATATATTTTGTTTACGAGGAAATAAATAATAGTACACCCCAATTTTCCAAATGAAAGTGGATGTTCAACTAGTATCAGGTAAAAATTTTGAAAAAAAATCTACAAATGGAGGTGAAGTATGCCATTCCCAGGAACACACATTCACCACATAGAGATCTTACCACAAGAAACCCTATGGCTATTAGCAAAGCCTAGAACCCATTATGAAGAGATGTGGATATTTGTTTATTACACCACAAGGGGATAAGTGATCCCTGTGAAGTTAAACTCAGTAACACACCATAAAAAATGACAGAGTAAACACATAATATATGGAATATCAAGACACACCACGCAGGAACTCCAAAGATTAGCACAACACGAGGGCAAAGCTGCAAATAAGTATTGATTCAGAGATTGAAAATAAGAAAGTTTAGCGACATATTAAACAGATTTACCATTGCCAAATCCAGCAGAATGCTAACCTTTTCTCGATTTAACAACTGTATAAACATTGCGCTTGCTGCACATAAGCACTTCATGTTTAAACCCTACACGAACTTTGAGCATAATACCATTGCAGATAACAGACAAACGTTGTTTAGATTTTAAAAGTTTATTAGTTGTTAATGTATTCAAAGTAAGTGCCTCCATACTGTTCATAAAAATGCACCAACTTGAACAAGACGTTTGGGATGACAGCAAAGGCTAGCATGATGTACTTAAAATCTATATCTGAAAATATTATGGTGAGGATCTTGTTCTCACTGTCTGAATAGTTTTTTTTCTTCTCATCTATGTCTACGTTCTATTCCACAATTTATGCTAACCACCTATTATTCTGTTTTTTACAGGTTTTATTAATTTATTTAAACATGAGATCTTAAGGTATACTTTTATTACTCCAGCCATTTTGCATGCAACAATGATAGTGATAATCCTTTGTTATTTAAAATTTCTATTATGCAACATATATACAGGTTTTTAACAGCTATTCCTAAGAATTACTTATGTCAGTGTTTGAGATCTAGAAAGAAAACCTGATGATCCCAAAGTAGCATCTAAAAACTTCATTGTGATCCAGTGCCCATGTTTCCATCAGTTGCCACAAAAGAAGAACAAATAAAAACTAGAGACAGAAAAACACCTTCAGTATATGAGCTCAATAATTCTGAAATGCTGCATTTTATAAATTTAACATAAAATAGTAAGAGTGCTAAAACTCTTATATTAAGCCCACACAAGACAAATGAAACATATACTACTAAGGAAAAGATTTGCATCATTTAAAATTAGGCAGCAGACTCTCTCACATGGAACCGAATTCTAAGTCTACCTACAGGACTTGTCGAAGCGTCTAACAATGACTTCCAGGATAATTTCCGCCACCCTTGAATAGCCATATCAAATTCATTCACACTAACTTTCTCAACACCATCCTGTTGCATCAATCTCTTGTAAAGAATCTCCAGGGATTCCATGCCTCTTCTTCCATCTCCGGATGACCATTCAGGGTACCAATAGCGAGTTACATTCACTGGGCAACACCACTGGAATAAACTTCCAAAAAGAGTAGCACAATCTGAATATGTCATATCGATATTCAACTTCTCCACTGAAAATCTAGGTAAACATCTAATATTTCCGGCATCATCAATGTTGCTCAAATGATTATTTCTGAGAAGTAGAGAAACTTTTGAGAGATACAAATTCATCAAAAGTTTATTCAGATTGGTGAACCATTTAGCATTGAGAACATCACAGCTGGAAATGGATACATTAGACTCCCAACCACAAGAATTTGGAAATGTCACACAAGGCAAAAGTCTTTTACCCCAAAAATTGAACTTACGAAGATTCGGAACATCAAAGTCGGCCTTAAAAATCATGCGCTCATGCATGAAGCTTATGAACTCAAGTGATTGGCTATGAATTTGTACGTTTTTGCAGCCAGAGCAATTGCGAACGCTCAAATCCTTCAAGCAAGGAAATCTAGACGAGAAGGTGCTGAAAAACAAGCTACTAAGTTTAACCCTTTCCAACAACAACGTTTTCAACATATGCAACTCAAACAGATTGTTGGAGAGATTCAATAGCGTCAGTCTCTTTTTCGCCCAAAAACACTTGCACTCACGCAATCCCAAACCCTCAATCATAGGACATCTCAAAATTATATCCCAAAACAAATCTCCTTCTAAATACACTCGGCATAAATGCAGAAGTTTAAGCCTCCAACAGTTTACCTTCGCGCCCTCCATTTTGCAATACGCAACGCTTAACCTGATGAGGCTCTCGGACTCGAGCAAGTCACGCGGCAAGACAAATTTCAAGGTTTGAAAATTAAGATCAAAACTGATATCAGTGGCTCCCATTTTTATAGCTTCGATTAATTTATTAGCAAGAGAATGACCAACATTACCCAACGACATCCATAACTTGAAACTATCAATTTTTAGATTTAAATGGCGGTACCTTTGCAGAGTCTCGTCCAACATTTGTGATAACCTTTCGGATTTCGAGGAGTACGACCCTTTAAGATCGCGTTCATCGAAGAAAAGGTTTGGGCGAGTTAACCAGGCATTGTACCAGGATTTGGAGAGGATACTTGTTTGGGCAGCTTCCTTTCCACTCAGATATGATTGTATGTGATGAATCATCGCATCTGGTATTTCGCCGCCTACTGCTTCACTTCCCCTGCGTTTCGCCATGGAAAACTTCCAAATTATTTTGATTTGGGGATTACAGCTAAGTATTTAAATTCGAGACACAAATCCTATCAAAATAGAGTTCTACTGTTCATACCCAATAATTTATAAACTTACCCATAATTTTAGAGAGAAAATATATATATATAGACAAAATTATCCTTATATAAATATACTATAAATTAATTTATTTTTGTAAACTTTTGTTAATTTTAATTTTAAGGGTATCTTTTATTTGAAGGATAAAGTTATATATCCATAAAAAAATACATGTTTTGCGAAAATACAACTTTTGAGTAGGTCTCTAGTGAATTCGTATCACTGTTATTCATATATATTTTCTCTGTTATAAAAATATATTTTCTCCGTCGCAAACCAATTTGCACACTTTCTATTTTGAATTGTCTCAAATCAATTTGCATTATACTAAAAAAATATCGATTTGTATGCACACTCACAAAATTATAGATATATTTATTCATATACCATTATTTTATTTAAAAATATATTTTTCTTAAACCACGTGCACTCTCATGGATGCAAATTCGTTAGGGACGGAGGGAGTACTTAAATTCTTAATGGTAATAGTGTATATGTCTAAGAGTAATAGTGTATACACATGACAGTGATAATTGAAAACCCGACTTTACGGTGAACTCGGGTTCATACAAGTTTTTGTCACAACTTTTTCATTCAAAACAAACACACTAAATTATTTAATTTCAATATTAGTTCTTGGAGTTTGAATTAGTCAACTTGTAAAAAAATTACACATGAAATAGTAATTAAAAAACTAAAAAATCAATTAAACTATGATAAAAAAATTAAAAAAAACTTAGATAAATATTTATATAATTAAATTATAATATATTAAAAAAATTATAAACTAAATAAAATCTAAAAAAAATATTAAAATAAATAAATTAAATCTTCATATAATTAGTTAAACTAAAAAATATTTATACTAAAACATCCAACTAAACCTTAAAATTAGTTAAACTATATAATATATAAAAAAAAAAAAACTTAAATTTTAAGAATTTATTACATCTAACCCTCTTCCACCTTGTTGGTATTCTTTGAGCATCTACTTCCTCGTTTCAACTATCACTGTTGATAAAAGGAATCACGCCGATAATTAAGGAATAACCAATGATACTTAATTGAAGATTAAAGAGAATCTTAACTATGACGAGATGATGGGCGAGCAAGAGAGGATTGAGTCAGCAAGCCTACAAGGCCAAGGCAAAGCTGCTCACCACATACCTATCCATGTGGAGCTTAAAGACGAACAGGGATGAACCGAGTCAGCAAGCCCGTGAGGCCAACCTGAAGCTGCTCGCCACCTTTATCCTAAAGATGTATGTTCAGGCAATGAGCAAAGGGAACACACATCAAATGTTGCTCGCCCAACACCACAGCGGATGCCGATAAGACAACCAACCATTGTCATCTTTCTTGATGATTTGATTGATGGTATAATTAGAACTTGATGGAACAGTAATCTTGGTGATTGCCACTTTGATTATCTCTGTTGATCCTTCATATGTGGCTAGTCAAGCTAATGCAGCAGCCTGAGTATTTTCACCTCTTGGTATTTGCTCTAAATACACCTTTGTGAATAGTGAGATAAGAGGTGCGATAATCTTTTGGTAGAGAATCATTTGTTCATTTTTGGCTTCATATTCATCTCTAACATGGAGTAAAATGAGTTGTGATTCGTGAATCATTGAATATTTGTAACTTGGTGATTCCAATTGCAAGTGTCATCCTGAGTTTGGTGATCAAGGCCTTATACTCCTTAGCGTTATTCGTTGGGAACTTAAACACACGATCAATGTGACCCCTTGTCTATCTAGGCTGATGAGTATTAATCCAGCTCCTACACTGGTATTTGTCGATGATCCATCTACATACACATGTCATTGGTTCTCCAACTTTTAACTTGGACTTTATGGAAAGTTAACTCAATAATGAAATCAGTTAAAGTTTGTCCTTCGATAGCTACTAGAGATGCAAAAGAGATTCCAAACTGGTTGATCTCGAGGGACCATTTGAGCAACCTCTCCGTTGTGTGAATGATGTAAAAAAAAAAACTTTAAGGGAAAATGTAGTAAGTACTTCCACTTGATGATCATAAAAGTATGGCCCGAGTTTTTTTATGCTCATCACGATGGCATAAGCCTACTTTTCCAATGGTAGATATCGAATTTCCACTTCGTCTAATGCTTGGCTAAGATAATATATGGGAAGGTGAACTTTCCCTTCAGCTTGCACTAAGACAGAGCTAATCGTCAATTCTAAGGTGTCAAGTACAAGTAAAGTTTTTCCCTGGGCTTAGGATTAGACAGAATCATCGTGTTACAAAGGTATTCTTCGAGGTTATCGAATGCTCATTGACATTTATTTATCCATTGAAAATATTTACTTTAATGGCATCAAAAAATGGTCGACGTCTATCAGCTGAATGAGAGATGAACCTGTTCAGAGCTGCTAGGCATCCTGTTAACTTTTGCACCTTTTTGGTGGAATCTGTTGATTGTATATCTATAATTGCTTTGATCTTATTTGGATTTGCCTTGATTCTACATTGACTAACCAGATGTTCTAGAAATTTCCCTAAATGAAATCTGAAGCTACTTTTCTTAAGGCTACCATTCATATGTAAAGTTATGAGAATATTGAATGATTAGTTGAGATGATCTTCTTTTCTTTTGCTTTTGACTACTATGTCATCCACAGACTTCGATCATTTCTCTAATATATTCATCGAACATCTTATTAACTATCTGTTGGTATGTGGCTCCTACATTCTCCAATCCAAATGGTATTCGCTTTCAATAATTTAAATTTCTATTTATGAAGAAGGTTGTTTCTTCACAATTATCTAGGTGCATTGCAATTTGATGATATCCCGCAAATGCATCTATGAACGTCACCAGCTTGTGGCCTACAGATCGATATGTGAAAGAGAAAAATTATCTTCAAACATGTTTCGTTCAAGTCTGTGAAGTCAATACACAATCTCCAAGTGTCGTTGGGTTTTTGTACTAATACTGGGTTGGCCACCCATCTTAGATAGAGGGCTTCTCGAATTAAATTGTTATCTAAAGTTTTTTAACTTCTTCATTCAAAGCGTGGTACTTTTCTAGTCCCAGCTTCTGTTACTTTTGCTCGATCGGCCTTCTCAGCTGAATATTTTTTTCTTTTGTCGCATGGATAACGAAATCTACTTTTTGTGCATGCACCAATGGATCCAAGCTATGCATGTGTGGTTTTGGGCTCAATCTAACTAAGAAATATATTGTTTTGAAATGTGAAAAAAATTGTATTTTTTTTTTAATGTGTTACAAAATGTATGCATAGAAAATTATTTCTTGTATTTATAGTTTTTGGATTCGTTTTGGTTATTTGGATTGGTGTGGACTAGGGTTTTAGTCCCTTGTGATTGCTTTATCACAATTAAAACTTATAAATTGCAATACAATTTAATTCAATTCTATTTAATTCAATCCCCATTAATCTATCCATTCCAAATATCCAAACACACCCTTAAAAATTGAGATTTTTTTCCGTTGCACAAGGGGCAGTCTGTCACATGGAGGTCACACAGAGGCCAAGTTCGCTCGTTTTAGTCGTTTTTAGAATTGGTTCCAGCTGTGAATCGAAGATTATATACACCCATTAATGATGAGAAGAAGAAGATATTATGTATATAAATTGGACCACTGTACAAATGTGATGTTCAAAAAATAAAAGTCGAATCAGTTTTATTATAGTAAATCAAGTACGAGGAATACTCAAACTCATTACAGTAGAGGGAAAATCCTAGGGGTGGATGAAATATCGAAAATACCGGTATACCGCACTTATCGTATCGAAAAATATCGAATTTATCGAAATTTTCGGTATACCGAAATTTTCGGTACGGTATGGTATCGTATCGAAAATTTCGATACGGTAACGGTATATAAATATAGAAATTTCGGTATACCGCGATATACCGAAATATTTTCGGTATATTGAAATATTTCGGTATACCGAAAATATTTCGGTATATCGCGATATACCGAAAATTTCATATTGAAAATATTTCGGTATACCGAAATATTTCGGTATGTCACGGTATACCGAAAAAATCAAAATTTTCGGTATACCAAAAATTTCGGTATACCGTTGTCATACCGAAATTTTCGGTATGAAAACGGTATGATTTTTTTCGGTATCGAAATTTCGGTATATCGAAATTCGGTATACCGAAATTTTCGGTATGACAACGGTATGATATTTTTCGATATCGAAAATTTCGATACGGTAACGGTATGGCGAAAAAAAATTCGGTATGCCGTACCGTCCACCCCTAGAAAATCCTCCTTTTTTTACTTGATTCCGGAGTCTAAGCATAATAAAACAGAAGAAAATGTTCAAAATCGAAAATTTACAGACGTCTTCTACGAGGTGGCTAGAGTTTAGAGTCGAAACATAATATAGCACAGAAGAAAAAAGTTCAAAAATAGGAAGATTTACAAATGTCTTCTACGGTCTCTCTTTTGCATATTTCCTCGTCTCCTCTACCACTTTAGTCCACTCATTTCCAATTTTCTCACTATATGCAACCTGTAACAACATTCAATGAAAAACTAGGGATTCATTACCAAGAAATGTGCAAGAAAGTGATACTAAAGAATTTCTAGAATAATTTAAACTTTATTTACTACTTCTATAAAGATAATGATCTGCGTGTACAAATACTTTTTGATCGACCAACTTTGACCTGATCTATGCAGGTAAATTGGATCATCACGAATAGTTTAGAAATCAAAAACATCAAATGACAATCACGAATTTTTAGAAATCAGCAACATCGATTTACAGTAGTATTTTATTATATAGGATATTGTAGACGTACCTGATTAACAACAAATCCTTTCAACATTTTGACAAAGTCACTCTTTCTTTCTTCATCTAGTCTTTGTATTTCACTCTTGTTATTTTCCTGCAATCACATCATCAACAGTTCATATCATTAAAAAATTAATTATATTGAATATGAAAAAGACAAGTGCAATTTATCATATGACTTCCACATTTTTAACAAGAAAACCTCAATCTTATTAAATGTGAAAAGAAAAAAGTAAAGACCAGTTTGTTTCCTAGATGCACCACACCACACACAAAACAAAGGTAATATATTTTTTTATTACAGAATTCTCTCAAGAAGCTGACAACAAATTACAATGATCTTTGCTCTTTTCAAATGAGCTAAAAAGACATCTAAATAAGGGTGGTATTAAATATATATCCCGATCTTCATTCTAATCAATAGTAATGATACGCCAAAACCAAATCAATAAAACAACACAATTGACCTTTAAGTCTTTAACAAATAAAATTTTGAATACGTAAGCAAACAATCAAGCATAAACTAGAACTTATAAGTTTTGACAATAGTCATCATTCAACAAATGATTATGTGCTATAAAAGACTGCGACCAAGTCTCCATAATTAAATGATAAGATGTAAATTCATATTAGAAGTATAACTACCTCAGTATATGCTTTTCTGTTTTCTATCTGTAGGCAATAATTTATAATTCATCACTTTTTTCAAGAATAAATTAGTTAGATCATACTACTAGCATCTATTTTAGTATTGAATAACAAAAGAGCCATTGCACTACAACAAGAAATTGTTCCTTATGTTTTTATTCTTGGGAAAATGAGAAATCACACATAATGCGCATTAGCCAACAAGTAGAAAGGAGTATTGATGCTCGGAGTTCCTGGATCATAGGAGTTTGCAGCCAGCAAAAATTTCCCACAAAGCATTCTACAGACTGCAGTTAATAGATATTAATTTCTTGACATAACACGAAGACATATGGCTTAAGGACAAGCAATATCATTATTATGAGTCATAGAACCCCCAAAGACACTTCTGGTTCTCTAAATAATTTAAAATCATCAATAGTTTAAGGATTTGTCATTTCTTGCACTATCATCCCATCCTTTAGTATCACTTTAACCATCTAATGAATTTTCACGTTTTACTTGAAATAATGATCTGATTTGAGGGACCAAACCAGTAAAAATGTGATGACCTTAGTTTGTTTAAACAAAAAATGACTTCTAAGCCAACAAAAGAAGTGTTAGAACATAAAGAAGATAACTCCATGTTATACCGGAAAAAGGTTCTACGTGTAGCAAGTAGTAACAGTGGAACTGAGTCAATAATATTGATGCCAAACATTAAACAAAAAAATGGTAATAGACATGATTAAATTGAGTATGATGTTACAATCTCACACAAAGAGCACGTTATTGGGAAATAGATAAACAAAGGGCACAACAAAACAAGAAACCAAGAGAATAACATGGGTGAACTAAAACTTAACACTAGTACAGCATAGAATCGAAACGATAATTCAGGCAAAAGACTAGGAAATCTATGGTTGGTAACCTCAAACAGAAAAAATTAAACCAAAAATTGAAAACAAGTGTCATTAATATCTAACTAAAAAGAATCTAGTCTGAGATTTGATCATGAATCAGTCAGCTAATTCATACCTTGATCCTTTCGTATTCTTTCATTGCAACACTCTTGGCATCCTCTGTAACCCTAATGGCATCTTTGAGGTCCTCTAACTTACGGATCCTTGACTTATCACCGCCGAAGATTTTGGAGGATGCGGCTTCGAGTTTATCAGCTCTCGAATGCAAGGATGATATTTCAGATATAAGAGTTTGCACCGTCAATAATGCACTAGATCGATCAGAGAATGCACTGTGTACAGCTAACATCATCCCCATATGTTCATGCAATGAATCCTGTAATACAGATGAAATCAGAAATTTAAACCGCAATACATTAACAGGAGATTTCAAGACTTGTACGACAATAGCTAACTCCAACTTGATTTGAGTTTTCCATTAATCTATAATTCTATTTGCTGTTAGAGACGAAGCGGATAAAAATCAGCAAATAAAAAGAACCACAAATACATATAAGTCAACGGAGAAAACCATAGTCTTCTCAACTAATCACCACTTACAAAATGTTTCACGGTCTGTGCATTTAATTCTCGATATAATCTACTTGCTTTGACAGCTGCAGTAGCCACATTTTTCATGTCAGCAGACCTCACTCTTTGAGTGTTCACTGTTGCCTGCTCATTCTCAAATTTCGTCAACTTGATAAAAGCTAGCCCTAATTCTCCCATTATCTCGCCCATATCTTGCTGTGCTTTCACCAGGGATTCTGCCTAGAAGTTCAGAATGCATAAATAAAGAGAATGAGATCATAATACGGCATTCAAAGCTGAAAATATCAAGGATTATGCACATCCTTGTCAAAAGAACATTAAAATACATTTGTACAACTGAAAAACAGGGCTTTGAATGTCCAAACCTGTTTTGATGCATTTGTGAGCTGCTGCTCAAGATCCCACAATTTCTCCTTTTTCTCCAAGAACTCCTTATCCTCCTCCTCCACAGAAGGCCTCGTGTTACCCCAATCGTTCACAACAGATTGCTTCAATTCCTTAAAGAACCTCATTATATCCCTCCCACCTTTAGCTGAGTGCACCACATCTTGTGGCTCAATCACACTACTGGACTCCCCCAAAAGCTGCTTCGGAAGCTTCACAGCCCCATCAAGCATCCTAGATGCTACATCAATGCTGGTGGGCAATGGCATTCTCCCATTCACAGTCAAAAACACCCTCAATTCATCACTTTTCTTGATCACAGGATGTTTTGCAAGCCTCCTCAAGTACTTCTCCAGCTCCACTCTCCTCTGCTCCACAAAGTCCTGCTTCTGCATAACCTGACTCTCCACCAAACTCTTATCCGGCCTTGGCGGAACGAAAACCCCCCTGTAACTTTCACTCAGTCGATCCGAGAGAGTAACTACGTCTTTAAATCGCCTGCGCACCCCAAAATCCGACCCTCCGTAGTCTGCAATATCCGTACTCGTGGTGATCAGATAGCTAATGTAAGTATTGCCACCGGGAACAATCGAATTCGAAGACTCGACCTCCTTCTGCGGATTCGAAACGCTAATTCTCAGATACTCCGAGCTGGAAGACTGAGATCCAGGCGATGAAACCGTCACCTCACCGGCGATCTCTCCGTTTCCGTTATTATCCGAAAACCTATCGTGGAAGGGGCTGAACATGACGTCGGCATAGGAGGGCGAGTCGAGTGACGGGTTGTGAGGGGGGAAGAGAAGGGGATCGGAGACTGTGGGGGTGGAGGCGATTGACGGCGGCGAGAGAAGGTGGTGCTCGGAGGCGAGGGTGGTCATGGCGCTGCGGTAATTGGAATAGGATTTGGAGGTGGAAAGTTCGCCGTTTGAGGAATTGTCGTCGAGGGTTAGGGTTTGCATTTGATCGGTGGTGGAAAGGGGGTGCAGAAATTGGTCATCTCCATTAGCTTTACCTCGCAGAGAATCCATCATCTTCTCTTCTCAGATAGAATTTGGAGCTTGGTTTAGGATCAAAGTGAAGCAGTGCAGTAGAAAACGGAGAAGAGAAGTTATTCACTATTCAGTGATCAAATTTTGTCTTATTTATGTTTGTTTGCAAATTCATTTAAAAAGTGTAAAAAAAAAAAAAATTTAAATTAGTGAGACTCAACTTTTCAAATAAAAAAATGATTATAAATTATCAATTGTATTTACAAACAAGCCCTCAGCTGAGGATGTAAATTAAACCAAACTCGTTACCAAATTTTTCGATTATTCGTTTTAAGTGCTTATTTTTCAAATCCAACTCTAAATTTATGGTATTGAATTCCAAAACTCATTAATATTGGCGTGCAAAGTATAATATTGTTAGGAATATTTCACTGTGTATTGTGTAACGATTAGTTTTACACTTTTTTTTAATATTGTAATATAAAATTTACATTTAAAAAAATTATATTAAAATATTTTTCTATTTAATATTCTCATATTAAATTTTATTTTCTTATTATACATATCATTTTATATATAAAAGTATTATTGGATGGGGAATATAACTTTTGAATATACAATTAATATTTTTATTTAACATTAATTAATACATCGTTCTATATAACTTTACATAATTTGGAGATCCTATATAAATTATACAATACTTTATTCACATGATTATATATATATATATATATATGTATTTTATATTATTATTTTATTTAATAAATATATTTTTCCTAAAATATAATTTTAGGTGTGTCAAGTAAGGATGAAAATATCCCGATATTTCACCGATATATCCATGATATATCTATTTTTAGTAGTCACCGATATCGATATTGGGTAAAAACGATATTTTCTTAATATCTATTAAAAATATAAAAAATATCGGTTAATATCGGTCTGTAATATTGATATCGCTTATTTTTTCCACAAATTAAACCAAATATCATTAGATATCGAGAAAATTTAGAAAGATATCGAGAAAAATTCCAAAAAATAGTGTATATATATAAATTTGTCATAACTATAAAATTTATTCAAATTCTTTTATTAAATTTATGTATTAAATCTTTGTTCTTAAATTCTTTATAATTTTTAAATTTACCGATATCGATATTCGATATCAATATATCCATCGATATTTTCATAAATTTAAGATCTCGATATTTCTGTCGATATCGATATTTTTAACGTTGGTGTCAGCTCCATAGAACGAAAGGAGTAGTTTCTGGCTACTTTTCCAATGGTTCCAATAGGAAAATATATAAGACAACCATTTGATTATAATTTTTTAACTAAAATTGTGTCAAATACAACTAGTTCACTAAACTGTTCATTTATTTGAACATGTTTCTTATTGAAGTGTTTAAAAAAAATTTAGGCTGTCAAATTGAAGTGTGTGAGTATATATAATATATAGTATATACACTGATGGAGTGCACCTCAACCCTCAAAAGGTGTTATCTAGATTGGAACATACTACCACTCAGGATTCTTGTTATTTTTCAACTGCTATATTTCGTAAATGCTTGACTACCATTTTAAACTATGAATGATATGAAAATAAATATATATCAATTAGGCGGGCGGGGACGGGGCAATTCTCATCCCATCCCCATCCCAGCGAACTTCACGGGGAAAATTTAATTTCCATCCGCGAACTTTTTTTCTTAAATTTTTATAACAAATATAATAATTTTTTAAAATACATAAATTATATTAAATTTAATATATTATATATACATTAATAATTAATTGGTTATATGTGTGTGTATATATAAATGAAATATATAGTATAATATACTTATATGATATATATAATATGTTAATATATAATAGATATATATATATAAATAAATATGTACATATATGATAATAATATATATAATTATGCGGGTCCCCACGGGGAATACAATTCCCGTCCCCGCCTACGGGGCAAAAATAATCTCCATCCCCGTCCCCGTTTCTAATGCAAAATGTAAAATTCTCTAATTATCACTTGATAAGTGAGCAAGGTTTGGTGAATGCATTGAGGAATGCCTTATAGGACAAATAGAGTACTAATTACTCCTAGCTAACATGATTTCATCAACTGACGAAACTAGGTAGTAAGCATCTTATTAAGCACTAAATTCTCATTTGAATGTCTAATACTTCTACTATTGGTTTGTTCTAAACTTATAGCAATTCTCATTGTCAAAGAAACAAAAACACAAACAATTGATGTGCACTACAATCGATTAAGAACAAAATTGAGTTAACTCAATTAAAGAACAAAATCTCAAGTAGTAAATAACCAAGTTTCAATCAATCAATCAATTGGAGAATTTAATCGCCTAAATCACCTCATGAAAACATTGAAAAAATTAGAAACTCTATCTACCCTATAATCTCCATTACCCCAATGCAAAGGACATTAGCCCTTGGCTAAGAATGAAAATCTTAACAATTAAGATAGAGACAAGCATTTCTAAATCAAATATAACAAAAGTAGGGAAGAACTTATCAATTAAGTAGAAGAAGCAAAAGTTAAAGTTCTACCTCAAATTAGCAAAAATCCAATCCACAATGCGAAATTTAAATTCGAAATGTACAAACATAGAGAATCGCAAGATGAAGCTAATGATATAGTCTGATCGACAATCCAATGGCTAGATCAAAAGTAAATGAATATTGAAATTCTAAAATGAACACTAGCAACACTTGTTGGTCCCTAAAGAAGACTTTGAGTCTTCTTGTTTTGAAAACAGCTGACTTTACAATCAGCTGAGTGCGCAGTGATTTTGTGTGCGGAAACGTTTTAAATTAAATCATTTTAATGAAAACCTTTTATTTAGTGCAGCAAGTTGGAGCAATTAAATAAGGCAAATAAAAACACAACATTTATAGTGGTTCGGACCAACTGTCCTACATCCACTCTCCTCAATCCAACTTGGAGTTGAGGGGCTCTCTTACTCACTTACTTACTCCCTTACAACTTTCAAAAGAAATCTCTCTTACAACTCTTGTTAGTGCAAACAACCTTGCAACTAACTGATCGACTTCTACAAAGTCTTACAAATGAATAATAAAGTATAATGGGTGTGTTTGTGTACAGAGGAAAAAGTGCAGCCTATCTACTAGTGTAATCGCGTGTTGGATTATTATTTTTCTCTCTTGTACTCATATTTATAGGTATAAAAAACTAGCCGTTAGAGTTGACTAGGATTTGAAATCCCTATAAATATGTAATCAATCAATCAGAGTGATTGATTGATTCTTGATTTCCAGGTTGATATCTTTCCATCTTTGGCTTGATCTTCAATCTGATTGACTTGATTGATTGCCTATGATTCTGGAAATCATCTAGCCGTTGCTGTGATCTTGTCCCCTTGACATGATTGACTTTCTGTAAATAGATCTTCTATGCAACAGCTTCAGACGACCTCAGCTGCAGTTGGTGGTCCTCGTCTGATATGTTCAGGGCTCAGCTGGTATGTTGAGTCATAGCTGTCCTGAACGTGTCTCAGCTGATCTGGGTGTTCCTCTGCTGATTTTGTCCTCGTCTGATTTCTGCACCTCAGCTGGTCTGGCCTCAACTGATCTGACATCAGCTGACCTGGACCTCAACTGATCTGACATCAGCTGATCTGGACCTCAGCTGATCTGACCTCAGCTGATCATCCTCGTCTGATCCGACCTCAGCTGATCAGCTGACCTCCCATGATCATCTGGTTTTAATGGCATCAAAACATAAGGGATTTCCCAACAACACTAACTTCTCTCTTTAACCATATGCTTAAAAATATAATTAGAAAAATGATCAAAAGTCCCTTAAAATATGGTCTCGGGCCTATATATAGGTGCCAGACGATGATTACATAAATGTCCTTAAGTTGAGTGATGAAATTCAAAAAATAGCCATCTCTTATACTTCGCTCGACCAGGCGCTCGATCGAGCCCAATCTCTCTCGATCAAAGCTAAAATCAGCTTTCACATGCTTTTCTCTCCTTTTTCGGGTCTCGTTCTTCTCTCTAAGCTTCCTTCAACTCTTCTATAATCTTCCATGCACCCTTTTTACCTTTCCCTACAAATCTCAACATTCTTGTACCAATCCAATTAGTCGACACAATTAAGCACTTAAAGAGACATATTAAGTAATAAAATCACCAAATCATACATCAAATTCCATTAAATGATGCAATTATTGTCTCAATCATCGAATGTCATAAAATTAATTTTTTTATATCTCCTGAACTACAATTTTTTTTAATTAAAGTTTTTCACCTTAAATTCAATATAGCACATACCATGGAAGATTACAGATTACTCTTGTGCACATAAAGTTGATCTAATTTTCATACTACAATTTGCTAATCAAAAGAAAATGGAAAAATAATAAAGAAAAAGACTGCAAAACAAGTTGCTGAATTACAAATGAATATGAACACATCAATTTCACTTCATAATAAGCAAGCTAAAGCATCTAGGGGTGTGCAACGGTCGGTTCGGTAACCGAACCGTACCAAATTCCAGTAACCGAAAACAGAACTGAATTAAGGTAAAACTAACCGAAATCGAATCGAATTTATTTGAAACCAAACATGATCGAAACCAAATTATTCAGTTCGTTTTTTACCGAAATAACCGATGTTTTATTTTTGCTATAAAATGTAAAATAACCAAAATGTTTTTCCAATATACCATTAATTACACAAACACTTTAAATTTGTACGCATAAATTACGTAAACTCTTTAAATTTGTCCAACTAAGTTAATATCAACGCATAAATTACACATTTTCGCAAAAAAAAAAAATGCATAAATTATAGAAACACTTCAAATTTGTCCAAATAAGTGAATAAAAATGCAAATCTAGTCAATATTAAAAAAAAACCATAGTTCAATTGCACTAAAATTTTAAATACTCAATCATTCAAGCACTAAATTATAAATATTAGTTATTATATACATATATAAATATTTATTAAATATATAATTAATTCAGTTTGGATATCGGTTAACAACCAAAATAATTTCAGCAAATAACCGAATCGAATATCGAAATTTTAGTAAAATACAAACCTAAACATAACCGAATATTACGGTAACCAAACCGAATTCATATTTCGGTTCGGTTTTGGTTCGGTTTTCGGTTAATACACACCTCTAAAAGCATCTTGCTGTGAGTTATCTAGGGATCACCACATTTATCTACAATGTAACTTGTACTATTATATATGTGAATGATTGCAATAAATAAATGACATTCATATTATCTAAAGCACAGAGACAAAATATTTATTTCAGATAAAGTTCAAGATTCAATTTAGTTATACAAAGTAAAAGCATACTTGTAACGCCCCTCATCCAGAATGCTAGCCTTTGACGCATAAAGCACTCTGAACTCGGACCGTCACTTAGTAACTAAAAATCCGAGCTTAAAATTTTCTTTTTTGAAATAAAATAATATGCGTAAAAGAAATACTTTGCAGCGGAAAATCATATATAAATTGGTTAATTAAAGTCCTTTAATAAGAAAAGTCATGACTTGAAGATAAGCAGTTTCTTACAACATATTCATCGAATAATTTATAAAGGTCCATTACTCGGCATCATATTTTAAATTTGTCATTGTTGAAATATTACATATTTATTTAGTAGTTATGTATAAATATAGCATCATACGTTATAGGGAGATTTAGTGTCACTGCTGCAGCTCCAGCCCCACTTCTTCGTAACTTGAAAGAATTATAATTGGGGTGTGAGATAAAATCTCAGTAGGCAACCCTTACGCTCTTATACAGATTGACATTATCCTGAAATAGTTAAGAGTTTTACCCCTTCCCAGTTTAAATATTAAGATTGGTTTAAGCTTTTGGTCATCGAAGATATCTTGTATTCCGTACTGTGACAACTTACCATAGTCGTACAACTTGGGGTACACTAGGCAGTATTGTCCCAACTGACGGTTCTCATGTTCGTACTATGACAACTTACCATAGTCGTACAACTCGGGGTACGCTTGGCAGTATTGTCCCAACTGACGAATTTTTGTAATGTGACAACTTACCGTAGTCGTACAACTTGGGGTACGTTAGGCAGTATTGCCCCGCCTGACGAAATCATGCTCGTACTGTGACAACTTACCATAATCGTACAACTTGGGGTACGCTAGGCAGTATT
>JAPKLY010000047.1:1588222-1633202 GCA_026898435.1 Prunella vulgaris
ATACCAACAGTCCATATAACATTATCAGCTAATACGGATAGTGTCACAACATATTCATCGAACAATTTATAAAGGTCCATTACTCGGCATCATATTTTAAATTTGTCATTGTTGAAATATTACATATTTATTTTAGTAGTTATGTATAAATATAGCATCATACATTATAGGGAGGTTTAGTGTCACTGCTGCAGCTCCAGCCCCTCTTCTTCGTAACTTGAAAGAATTATAATTGGGGTGTGAGATAAAATCTCAGTAGGCAACCCGTACGCTCTTATACAGATTGACATGATCCTGAAATAGTTAAGAGTTTTACCCCTTCCCAGTTTAAATATTAAGATTGGTTTAAGCTTTTGGTCATCGAAGATATCTTGTATTCCGTACTGTGACAACTTACCATAGTCGTACAACTTGGGTTACACTAGGCAGTATTGTCCCAACTGATGGTTCTCATGTTCGTACTGTTACAACTTACCATAGTCGTACAACTCAGGGTACGCTTGGCAGTATTGTCCCGACTGACGAATTTTTGTACTGTGACAACTTACCGTAGTCGTACAACTTGGGGTACGCTAGGCAGTATTGCCCCGCCTGACGAAATCATGCTCGTACTGTGACAACTTACCATAATCGTACAACTTGGGGTACGCTAGGCAGTATTACCCCGACTGACGAGATTATTAGGCTTGTATTCTTATAAATATGTTCTAGATTCATGTTTGGTTAGTTTGCTTCAGGAATATACCAACAGTCCATATAACATTATCAGCTAATACGGATAGTGTCACCCACCTTTTAACTTTTAAAGATAAAGTTACAAACTTCTCGAAATAGGTTGAAACTTAAGAGCATACAGACACGTCCGAGCTCTGACTTGTGCCGCACTTCACCTAGCACGATTTTCTTACATCTTTAGTGATCATATTTATTTCATATAGTTGTTCTTTAATTGTGTTAATCCATTTACAAATTCCGATTGTCTTTTAATTCAAAGAATTTTTATAAAGCTATACTTCTTTCTTATAAAATATAATATATAGTTGGTCACAATTTTTCATAAGTTTAACAAGGACATCAAGCTTTATTTCTTCGATGGTTTTAAAAACTAAAATGTTGATTTAATTGTAGATTAATCATACTTTGGAATTATAAGTTCTAATACGCTTGTGTTTATTCAAGAGCACCATAAAATCACATACTTAGGAATATTTATATTTAAACATGAATATAACAAAATTACACACTTATATAACAATAAATATTTAATAGAATAAGTATTCATCAAAAGGTTAATTAAATAGTTTATAAGTTCAACACGTTTTTGGATAAATAAATAAGCTTGTAAATAACTAATAAATTAAACACTTAAGTAAATTGAAATATGTAGATTATAATTTGACTTAAACAACAAAGTGAGTAAATTTAGTTTGTGTGATTCTTTTGATTTTAGTCATTTAACTTTTCTATAACTTTCACAATTTTATTACAAGCATTTAAACTACAAAATAAAACACAACAACTTGTAGAATTGTATATTTCATGGAATAAGAATATATATTTCGAGTCTTAAAAGAAAATAAATTTAAGTGTAAGTCTTATCAAATTTGACGTAATAAATAAAGAAATGTCGCAAACTTGTTTTACAGTTACTCAGATACTTTCAAAAATTCATAATTTTTGTTATAATAATACATAAGCATATACACTACATAAACATGATTTGTTATAGTACTAAAAGAATATGAAGAAAATTATATTTTCATTTTTTTTTCTGTAAATGGGACAATGTTTCCTTGCATTTTATTCCATTTTCAAACATTTATTTCTCCTAAGTATGGATCCTATGAGTGTCAAATTTCGCAGACTTATACTACTCCAGCTCAAGGTTATCAGCATATTTTTATTTTATTTTATTAACAAACGAGTTAAGAGATATACGTGTTCAAAGTAGCTAGTTTGGACCTTATGAAATTTTTCCCTTAAATTCTTTCCGCATGCTTTCAGCTACACTATTGCTTCTTAGTCTAAACAAAATTGAATTAAAAATACTTATAAAGTTCTAAAAATTATAAAATTGAACATGCTGACTCTTTAACAAGTGTAAATCATGATAAAAGTTTTACTTCACAGAAAAGGATTCATTCAACATGATAACTCAAGCAAAACGTTGATAAAGGTACAATCTAGACACATGTTTTTCA
The DNA here is from genome assembly GCA_026898435.1 of Prunella vulgaris. Taxonomy (NCBI): domain Eukaryota; kingdom Viridiplantae; phylum Streptophyta; class Magnoliopsida; order Lamiales; family Lamiaceae; genus Prunella; species Prunella vulgaris. The sequence continues at coordinate 1,590,424 of JAPKLY010000047.1, forward strand.
AAAAATTGGTATCTCCTCAGGATCAACTCTAAAAATCACAAAACTTTGCAAGAATATACTATACTTCACTTAGAACATCCCCACAAAATTTCATAAATTTCTGGTCGTTAGAAGTATAGAAATCAAGCCAATTAATCTAGGCATCACCGAAATCGTTTGAAGCTGAGCACATCATTTTCAGAAAATTATTTCTCTCTATTCCTAAGTCTGATGATCACGAAAATTACACAGGTTGTAGTTAATTATTATATATCACTCGGTAAAAATATCAAGATTTTATCATGGCTGTAAAAGTGAAAACGAAAGCTGAAAGTAGCTGCTCCTAAGTCCACTCTATATAGGACACCTTACTTTAGAAAATTCACATATCCTTCGTTTTAAGTCGGATCATCTCAATTTTTGGATATGTTTTATAAATATCAATGGAGGATGAACACACAAAATATCATAATTTTCTGAGTTGTTTAAAACATAGAAACTGGGTCCTCATATACAGGTGTCACAGTTTGGTCTAATTTTACATGAGTCAACTTTAGGATTTTATTTCTCCTTAATATCTACTTCGATGGCCCTGAAATTTGGATATGTTATAGACCATCATCAATTTGTCATGTAGTAAAATTTTCATAATTTTCCTACAGCTAGAACTATAAAAACGAATTAAAGAAGAACACCCACCACATGTTTAGTAAGGAAAAACTACCATGACTTAAAAAATTCGTAACTCTGTAATACTAATTCAAGACACCACTAAATTTGGACAGAACGTAGTTAAGTCATACAAGAAGTCACATAAAAAGTTTCATAATTTTCTGAGCATCGAAACATGAGAAACGATCTAAAATTCGAGGTATATAAATATATATAACATTTGTAGGTGTTACCTTTGTAGTTTTTTCTTCTTAGTTGTTGTCTTGAGTGAAGGTTCCTTGCTATCTACTGATGGTTTGGCTACTTAAGGATGGTAGAGGAAGGTGATTTATGGAGGGGGAAAGAAAAGAGAGAGAAAATAGACCGAGAGAGAAAGTATTTCCATTGTGACAATAGTTGTCTTTGCTTGAGTCTGTAGGTTTGTTTATATAGGAAATAGGAGTGCAGCTACTAAGTAATTCACAACGTGACGAATTTATTTATTTTCCTTTTCATTTTATTTTTATTTTTTATTATTAAATCATTGGATATTTTTACTTTTGTATCATATTTTATTTACCACTTGTATTTACTACACACATTTGATATAAACTGTTTTATTTGGTTGTAACGGAAACACATTTTGAGGATACGAAAAATATCATAAATATCGGTTATTTTAAACGACTGTATTTATTCGTTGTAATAAATATTTCTTAATTTTTTTTTCATATTTGTTTTAAAAGCTTCGTTTGACTATGTTTTGATGTAGTAAAAATTATTTAGACAAGATAAGATTGTCATTATTGATATTTGTTATTATTTTTACAACATGTATAAATTTCAGATTGAAAGAAAAAAAAAATATATATATATATATATATTCTTTACTTTAAAAGTCTGGCATTTAGGAAAAATATATATTTCTAACCTTAAAGTTTTATTTTATTTTAAAAGTGCTAGGAGTGCATTCGGCTCAGAATGCTCGTCCGTTTACCTGAAAATTGTGAACATGAAAACATATACTTGCTCATAAAATAAATGATTTTATTATTTAATCTCCTAGGACAAATTTTGGTTCAGGGTATTACATTACTTGCCAGTATAACCCTTACACAAGCATTTGCTGAAAAAATTGTGCACGATTATGCCAAGAATAAACTGTTGTAATTTTCAATTATTGCTGCAAGTCGAGCTCCATATACGCACGCGCACGATAATGAAGAAACCAGACACTGCCATTTTTTCTACTGCATGCACGGGTCAATTCATTTCTTGCCGCCGTGCACATAGCTCTAAGAAACGTCGTCGTTAAGTCATCCTCCTTGCCATCGGAACTGCCATTGAAGATCAAGGGCCTGAATCTCCAATCAGGCATTTCTACTCGAAAAATATCTTGTAGACTCAAAGTATTCTTCGTCACCTTCAAGCGTTCTTCACCAAGTTCAAGCAGAATCACTGTTTGATCCAGAAACAATGAGCTAATCCATCTAATAAGACGTTTCTCTTTGAATGAGTACTTGAAGACTCAAAGTGTTCTTCACAGTCTTCAAATTGTTCTTCACCAAATTCAAGTGTTCTTCGTCAAGCTCAACTGGAAACACCTTTCGATCATAAATCAAGCTCCAAGATCCCTTCGATCAAGTATTTTCAATTAAATCAACATCGAATATTCAAAGAGTGTTCTTAGTTAAATTTGAAGCATTCTTCACCAAATCTTCATGAAATAACATTTGATCCAAAACAAGACGTCGCAATCCTTGGATAAACATTTTCAGTCAAAGTCAACTTCTGGAGGAAAATCAGAGGATCAAAGATAGAGAGTGCGCTTAAATTGAATAAACAAATTCTATACCATCATTTTGTATTAATAAAATATATTTTCACAAGATTTGTTATTACAATGTGCTTTTTTTAGCGTCGTTGTTCATTGTTTTCTTTAGAAAGAGAAAGAGAGGTGTGTAAGATGATCTGACTTGAGCATCCTATTTTTAAATTAAAGCTGATAAAGATGTGATATGATGTGATGTTGAGTCATTGTATTTCTGCCCCCAAATGTATGTACTTGTCCCTAATTGAAATGTATTTTTTCATATCCTAAATCATGTTATGGACTTTGTTTATGTCCTAAGATGTAATAAATTCATACAATTTTTTTATTTTTTTTATTATTGCATTTACATAGACTTTATGTAGCATATTTGACAACCATGTTATTTAAATATTGATAAAAAATTATCAAATGTTTCAAATTGCAAAACTAAAGATGGTGCACTAAATTGCTAAAAAAATGCATATCGTAATTTATAAAAACTATAAAGTTTGTAATTTTTCTTTTTCAATTAACCCAATAAAAAGTGTACTTTATTGACTATTGCAAGGATAAATTACCTTCTAGGAATTGAAAGTAATTGTTGAAAGAGTTGCAAATCAGACTGCTTGGCCTGGCCCGTTGGGCCAAGCCATATTTTTGGAATAGGATGGGCCAGACTATTTTCAGATTGAGCTTATAAAATTAAGGTCAGTCTAGCCCAATTTAGCTCACGAGCTAATGGACCAACTTTTTTAATTTTTATAAAAATTGAATAATGAACTTAAAAAAAGTTGCACTACGAATACACACAACTTATCACAATTCTACAATCCACAAGTAACAATACTTATTATAAAATAGAATAAAAACCACAAATTCAAACAAAAAGTAAAATAGAAATAAATGTCATTAATCATACAATACTAATAAGGTTTATAGTTTTAATAGAATTAAAAACAATTCATAGCTCTATTGTCCAACGTCTAAAAATATTAAATATATAATAACATATTAGTTTCAATGCGGACCACCATTAAAAGAGTTTCAGGGGTAAGACTTGAGGAATACCATAATAGAACCGTATAAAGAAAAAAGTCCTAAATCGATATATGCTTAATATATTGACTCTCAACTTTAATTTTTTATTTAATGGTTTAATACTCTATCGGGCCAAGTGGGCTATCCCACGGGCCATCTGGGCTGAGTTAAAATAGTCTAATTTTTTTGGACCTTCATGTTTTAAATTCAACCCAATCCAAATCTCGGATGAACCGAATCGATCCATCGTGCCAGACTAAAATTACTAGCTCTAATTATTAGACACCTAAATAAAATAATGGGAGACAATTCAAAATACCCATTTTCAACTTAAAAAAATTTATTTTATCTACTTCTTTTATCCATTTTCAATTTCAAACAATCTTTTTTACATATATGACCCACAAACATCATCATCTAGTTATTCAACCCACTCCACCCTGCCCTACCCCACCCAATTTAATATTTATATTATTTAACATTATTAAATATTATATAATAATAAATAATACAATGAAGTTATAAAACATATAATTTTAATATATTAACTAATTATAATATTTTTATCATATTAACTAATTATAATATTTTTAACATATATATGTGATTACTTGAATTTTTAATTTAGACTATTTTAATGTATAGTGCATATTAATAAATATTATAATATAAAAATTAAATTTTAATGCAAATTAATGAATACTATAGTTTTTAAAAGTATGTAAAAATATTTAAATGTTTGAAAATATATCTATTAAAATTTAATTAACACGAGAGCACTATCCACATCAAAATTAGATAAGAATTTAAATTTCTACCGAATTATCTTAATAAAAAATTAATTATAAACTTTAATTTTTATCAACCGCGTATCGAATCAGTGATTAATTAATAAATTTTTTTATACAAAAATACTAATTAAAAAACACAAAATATTCGAAATAGATTAAAATAACATATGAATGATGGAGTAATAAACAAGATGGTTAGCTGATTCCATATTGGTTCTTCTACTTGTTCACTGCACAAATTAATTAAATTTTATTGATAAAATTATAGAATTATAGATAATAAAGTTTAATTATATATTGAATAACATGTACTCTAATATTTATAATACAAAGTTAAACCTAATATCTATAAGATAGTGTAGTTATGAGGATAAGGTGAGACCCAATTTAAAATTATTTACTTTTTTATACCCATTTTATAAGGGTATATAGGTCTTATATTATGAAGTGGGTATAAAAAAGTTTTCAAGTTAGATATGGGTAAAATAATTTTTTTGAAGTTCAAAATGAGTATTTTGTGATATTTTTAATAAAATAATTATGAAAGTAACTGTGGGATAAATTGAGCATTTATTGCATTTTTTCGCATTAATTCCAAAATATCGAGTTTGATTAAAATCATAAATAAATAACTAATATCTTTCAAATTCTATCTTAATCTACTATGCTTTTAAATTTAAAATTAAATCTATATCTCACTTTACTTTAAATCTTTCAGGCAATCTAATACAATTAAATCGTCATTTTTTTATATCTCATTTAGTCTTTTCTCTGTCATCCACACACATGTGTTCACACAGCACAATATAATCACATCAATATTTAAAAAAAAAAAAAATCTCATTCAACATTTTTTCTCATACTTATTATTATCATATTTATCTAATATTCATATTAAAATTTCACTTTTCTTTCATACTAATTTAATTTTTAATATTATCTACTTATATGATCCACATGATTAAATATACCCCGTCCGTCCCACTATATGTTGCTCATTTTGCCATTTTCGTCCGTCCCATTATATGTTTTTCATTTGTTTTTTTACCTTTTTTGAAAATTACTATTCATTTTTTATTATTTTCATTACTTTCTACACTATTCATATTACTTTTTCACTTTTTCCATCACATCATTTATAATTTCTCACGTTTCCATCACATTACTTATAACTTTTCATTTTTTCTTTAATCTGTTTGTCAAAAGTAACGAATAACTTATATAGGAACAGAGGGAGTATTAAATATAGAAAGATCCACTATTTTATTAAAAAAGTATAATTCTTTTTTCAAAGTGTACTTTTATTTTAAAAATTAATGTAATCAAATATATTCATATCTCCAAAGCCATCCCATCTATCTCCACTTTGTTTAATAAATACTTTTTTACTTGAGAGTTACCGCAAATTACCCCAACATAAAACCCCCCCAGTCCGCCCCCACTCCACACCCACAGCGTATAGCCCGGCGACGCCAGACTTCGCCCACGTTAGGTTAAGTCTCTACTTGACTGTGCTCACGACCCGGTTTCAGTCCTTGACGCCGTTCAATCACACAGGAGAATCTCAATTCTATCATCTGAAAAACAGAGTAGAAAATCTTGATTCGCAGAGTGTTCCAACAATGGCTTCCAAATTCGGGTTAGCGGGTGGCATACCGGAACGGCGGGTCCGACCCATATGGGACGCCGTTGACTCTCGCCAGTTTAAGAACGCTCTCAAGCTCTCTACCGCGCTTCTGTCCAAATATCCCAACTCTCCTTACGCCCTGGTGAGCCCCCCGTCCAGTTGTTGTGTGGGTGTGTGTTTTCTGGCTTGGAGGATATAGCAAAAGTTTGGATATTTATTGTTTTAATTGTTCTTGACGATGGTGTAGGCGCTGAAGGCTCTGATTTTGGAAAGGATGGGCAAGAATGAGGAGGCGCTATCTGTTTGTTTAAATGCCAAAGGGATTTTATGCAGCGAGAAGACTAATGTTTATGTGGACGATCTCACTCTGAGCACTTTACAGATTGTTTTCCAGCGGCTTGATCACTGTCAGTGCTGTGCCTTCCTCTATTCTTTAGTTAATTTTTGTGGGTATTGTTCTTAGATGAATCTAAACTGAATTATTGCAGTGGACATGGCAACAAGTTGTTATGAGCATGCTTGTACAAAATATCCCAACAATTTGGAATTAATGATGGGGCTATTCAACTGTTACGTGCGAGAATATTCATTTGTCAAGCAACAGCAGGTTTGCTTGATGCATCGCTTTGTAGCCTTTGTAGTATTATTATTTATGCCTAGATGCCTAGTTTGAAAATTTAAAATTCATTTAATATTACTATATGTAACGTTTTGTAGATAGCTATTAAAATGTACAAGACTGCCGGTGAAGAAAGGTTCTTACTTTGGGCGGTTTGCAGTATTCAATTACAGGTTTGGCTTCTTGCAATGTACCTACATATATGATATCTATAGTCTGACCATTTTGTTGTCAAGGTTTGATCTTTGAGTCCATAATGCTCGAGGAAAGGACTCTGGCACTCTGCTAACACTTGCGAGAACTAATAGTAAATGTTAGCAAGAGGGTAACAAATTATATTAGTAATTCAGATTTTAAAAAAAAAAATTCTATTTTTTCTTCGTTCCGAGGCTTCTATTTTGGCACCTTTTGAGTCTGATTTACTATTGATTTCTAAAGTAGTAAATTTTGTGTTAGAAAGATGGATGAACAAATTGGAAATTGATATTAAATGCAGAAAGAAGTTAAATTTGCTGCATATTGCACAGTATAGAATCACCATCCGATACAGAATTGTTGAAACTTCATTACGTGTAGATTTATATCAATACTGCAGCGATCTGCTCCATTTTCCTCTTTCCAGTTGAAATAGTTTAAACTGACCTAAATACTAAATACCTTTATCTTTTACAGCTTTATGGTGATATTCGTAACAATATTGTACATTATTCAGAATATTTTTGTCAAACCTGGACCATATATTTTACAATACTATGGTTGGCATCTTTGTCCCTTTGACCAATTCAATCGCTGTACAAAACGTTTTCAAAATGGATAACCACAAATGTAGTTTGTGAAAGTTTCTAATTAAGTTTGAATGTAATTAAGATAATCTGAAGTAATGAAAAATATTTCTTAAATATTTCTGGGCCCTCACATATGATTATATGATGTGCACGCACTAAATTGGTCTAATTAGTCCATCCACACCCAATGCTGCAAGTTATTTTGATGGACACTGGCCATAAGTTGGTAAAAAATAATGCCACATTTTTTCATCTGCTATCTGATGATCATGTGAATTTAGTCACTATGTTTCTTTTTTTGCTGTATAACACTGTCATGATGTATCTACTGTTTTCTAATTACATTGTCGCATTTTTGGTGTTTGAACACTTACAAAGGTTTGTTGCGGCAATGGAGGAGAGAAGCTTTTCCTCTTAGCTGAAGGCTTGCTCAAGAAACATATAGCTTCTCATGGTTTGCATGAGCCCGAAGGTGCTTCTTTTTCTTCTGATAGTTTTCTGTATGTATCTGAAGGAGATGAATTTTCAAATATTTGTGGGATTGTTTAGCTACTGAAGCAACTGTTGCCCAATGCAGCTCTTAGTGTTTATGTCTCTCTGTTGGAGCAGCAACGCAAGTATTCTGATGCATTAGAGATTCTTTCTGGAAATTTAGGATCTCTTATGATGATTGAAGTAGACAAACTACGATTACAGGTACTTTGTAGACTATTATCCTGAGGTGATGCATCTCGTAGCTGCATCATTTTGGGTTCAATTATTTTTCATTGAGGGTAAAAATTGGTTATTCAGCTTAAGGTTCTTGGCTAGCCTAGTCATTTGGAGCTTTTCAAATATGATTTATAGACTAAATGGAACTTTAGAATTAATAAACAGAAGTTATGGTGTGGCTGATACTAAGTTGTGTCTTAAGACCAGAATTTGTTTGTACTGGAACTTATTGATTTGTAGGGTTCATTGATTTTTATTGTTGAAGTTCTCTATTATTGATTTAACATTTCACTTTATGAATACTATAATATCATTGTTCATGTTCTAGTCGTAAACTAATTTTAGCAAAGTTTTGGATTCTGATTACTTCATGTTAGCACTATTATTGGTTGGACTATGCCTGAGTTGATTTTTGTTTCTTCATTAAGTATGAGGCACGTGTTCATAATTAACCTGTCTTGGCTTTCTTGCTCTTTCCTATGTTTAAGCTCCATTATATATTAACCTGTCTTGGCTTTCTTGCTCTTTCCTATGTTTAAGCTCCATCTATATATACCTTCTGTATATCTATCTGCAGACGAATCTGAATTGTGTTATTTTCCGAAATACATGGGGTAATTTTTTGAAATGTGTTTGTTATCTAAAAAAAAGGATATTTTGGTTTGTACTTGGCCGTCCTTGCTGTTTTTCTATATTGCTTATTCTGTATCTCCAATTCTGCTGTCTCTGGTAGTTTCTGTTTGTCTTTATTTAAGCTGGCCCCGGTAACTGTAAGTTTGACAGGGAAGGCTTCTTGCTAGGGCAGGAGACTATGTTGCCGCGGCTGATGTGTTTCAGAAAGTCTTAGAACTATGGTATGTTTATCATTTTAATTAAATGAATATATTTTATTGCAGGTCAGTATTGTTGTATATGTATAGCTGGTTACAAGGTATATATGTTTGAGCATACATCTTCCAAATAATACATTTAAGAGCTTGAGCTTTTATTTATTGGAAAGTAAGTATAAGATTTTATTGTTATTTTGTTCAGTTATTCAGTTAAGGCAAGGGGTAGCAATTGTGTTAAATTTGTCTTTGCCTTTTAAAAAGGTGAATGTTAGGAAATCTTTTACTTATTTTTCATGTCTGCAGTTGTTAATACTCTGCTTTATTGAATAGCAGGTGAGCATGAAATGCATATAATCGAAAAACAATGTACATAGATAACTTCGTCCTCATCTTATCTCAACAGTTTCCTCAAACTTTGTTGCTGTCTATACATTTCTTTTGCCTATTTCCTAGTACTTTTTTATTTTATATGATATTAAAATTGAGGATAATGTTGTTATGACTGTATATCAGGCTTAGATCATGATCTTAATGATCTAATATAAAGAGAAATCTATATTTCTGGCTGTTTGGCCGTGTTCCCCCACAAACCCTTTATTGATATTCTGGTATTTTCATATTCTTTTAAACTCCCAACAGAAACATGATTTTTAACTGCTGTAGACTTGTGAATCCTGGTAAGTGGTAACAAACTTGTCAGACCCTTGTTTTTCTTGTTATGATGGAGCAGCTGGTTTTAAGAAGATTGCAGTAGTCTTCACTCGGGCACTATGCAAACTTAAAAGACAATTATTGCCAAATCCTCTTCATATGAAGGATAATATTTAATATTGTGCTAACAGTTGTAGCTTTTTCTCCTGTCATTTTGTAAATTCAAAACTTACATTATCTTTATTGGTGCACCTGGCTGAATTCTTCGTTGATTTTTCACAAATTTAATTTGCTTTATTTTTGCCTGTAGTCCTGATGACTGGGAGTGTTTCCGTCATTTCCTTGGCTGTCTGCTTGAGGATGACAATGTCTTGGTCAAAGACACTGATACAATTCACACACAAGCGTCATTTGACTGCAAAAAATTGTGTATTACAGGCGAACATGTAAATTCTTGAACTTCCCTTTTGAAGTATGTCATGTCATGTCATGACTATGTTACTACAGTATTTGACTTGTTTAAAATCTTATTGCAGTTTGACTTACGTTTATCGAAAGCCTTGGGCTTTGCACAGAAATTAATGGATGCTAGTAATAATTCTGAAAGATGTCCTTACTTGGCACATCTAGAAATTGAGAGACGGAAACTCTTGTTTGGGAAAGGTGATGCTGAGAAATTGGTTGAGCATCTGATGCAATATTATATTAGGTATATCATAAGATTCATAACATGTACTATTTTATCAGGAATATTTCAAGCACCTCTGTTGATAACACCCTTTGGTCTGGTTAAAATCAGGACTTTAGTATCTCAAAAGAGCCCATCTTCTGTAAAGTTGGCATTTACATATTTTTTTATCAAAATAACTGAATTTCAAGACACAAGAATAAATGAGGGCTTCTGATGTCTTCTGATGACCAGCTTATTGGCACTTACATGTCTTTTTCTGTAATAATCATGCTCTTGCTTGCTTTATTCTCTGTGAACAGGTTTGGTCACTTGGCTTGTTTCACTTCGGACGTTGAAATGTTTCTTAAAGTTCTTGATAATAGTAAGAAGAGTGACTTCTTGAAGAAACTATTGAAGGAACATGAAGTGAGCACGACCATGCCAACTAAAGCTCTTGGGCAGTCCATAACTGTATTCAAAGTCCAAAACTTAATTGGTGATGTATTTGCTATGCCAGTGAACGGTATGCCTTATGCCAATTTGTTTGATAAATCTATATGTTCAGCGGGCAGCGCTTTGTTTTCTATTTGGCTTGTAGTTCTTTTACAAATTGTATTATTGTGGCATTTGTTTTCTCTAGCGAAATAATTTTCTTTTACACCTTGTTGGTCCTTTCTTGAATGAAGCTTATTGATTTTGGAATAGCATTTGGATCATGTAATGACTTACTTGACGTTGAGGCCCCCCCTCCCTTTCCCCAGTCATGGCTACTGGGTTTTCAATTCATTATTGACTTAGTGCTTTAGCAGACCAAGTACTTATAATTTGTAATTTTTTTAATTTGTAGTAACATGTTGTTGAAGCACTTTATTGGGAACTAAATATCTGTTTTGCATTTATTTGACAGAACTTCAGGATATAGCTGTACGAATGACAGAAATGTTCTGTAAGAATCTTCCTCTGTCAAAAGATTTGGATGCACAGGAAAGTATGCATGGCGAGGAGCTTTTGTCAATGACATGCAATATTTTAGTTCAGGTATTATATTAGTTTGCTACTTGTAATTATTCTCTTGTTTTTGCTGTAGATGTTATCTGTTGGAAATTTGTAATGCGTGTGTGTCTGAGATGATTAGCTGGAGATTTATGTAATCATATTGAGAAACTTGATATAGATTGGTAATCTGTTGGTGCTTGCTATCTCTTGTCATGATTTTTTTATTTAACGAGATTTTACACAAATTGTTAAATCTTGATCTCCTTGTTTATTTCTTGCTATACACATTCCCCCAAGACTTGGCACAATATCGGTGATGCTAATGCATCATATTGTGTGCTCTTCATAAGTGCCATGTTTTCAGTTTGCCATATTTGTAGCTTCACTAAATTTTGTTTTGTTTTAATTGCAATCTTTTTGAACTCGATGCTAAGCTTTTCTGGCGTACAAGGGATCTTGGCTATTTGGTGGAGTCAGTTATAATTCTGGAGTTTGGTTTGGCTATTCGAAGGTTAGAAATTTTGCTGATTTATATTCTCGATTCTTGCCTGCCACACATTAATATATTGCAAGAATGAAAAGGTGGCCTCGGTCTTGTTGGCCACAGAATTACTTGGAAGGAAAAAGTTATAAGTCTCGTTATGGTGGTAAGAGCGATATAAACTACTATAAATAATAATGTCCAAGTGGCAATTGACATTTTCAGGATCTGGGTAAGAAGCAATTGGACAGTAAAGATGAAGTCTTCTTTTAATAAACTCTGTTAACACAAAAGATTATGGACACTTTACAAGAGTTTGTACAGGCATTTAATAACTGTGCATGATATGCATTTTACAGTGCAACACATTTAATTCTAACATGGAATTACTCTGGATATATTTGCAGATATGTGTCGCAGTATAAGATTTTGTTGGTGCATCTTTATTCTTATTGGAGTTCCCTTCCATTAGCTTATGAACGGTATGCCAATAGTTCTGCGTAAAAAAATCTCCTCACTCCTTCCCTCTATCTAGTATTAAATCTATATCCATTTAAAAGCTTTATTGAGTTTGTTATTTTGCCATAGCCGGGTCTTGAGTTTCTTTCTCCTATGTAGTTATAAATCCTTGGACGTGAAGAATATTCTGCTGGAAACAGTATCTCACAACATTTTACCCCAGATGTTAGCATCTCCTCTGTGGGCAGATTTAAATAATCTCTTGAGGGATTATTTGAAATTCATGGATGATCACTTCCGAGAATCGGCAGATCTTACCTTCCTTGCATATCGCCATAGGAACTACTCAAAAGTAAGCTGGAAGGTCTTAAATATACTTTTTTCATATTCAAACATTTATTATATTCCTTAGTGCCTTTACCATTCTCTTGAGTATGATAAAGCTTAAGGTGAATTCAGCTGGCCCTGGGCCCCTTTTCCAACGGCAAAAAAGAAAGATTAGCAACACCCTTAAATTTCCACTTGTGATATATTTATTTTAACATAATAAACAAAATTAAGGAGATCTTGGGCGTAGCTTCTGCATGGTTTCCCCGTAATTGAATACTAGTCCAGGGATGTCGTTTTAATTTCTGGAAGCCCCATTCCAACATAAGAGCATAACCCTGTCCCCCTTTTTTTCCAATCACACTCTTTTCATCCGGAACAAATAGACACTCCAATTGACAGAATTATTCATCTGTCACAGGGCTTATTTGAACTTGTGGTATAGTTGAAGCGTTTAGTGTGGCACATTCCCTTTTATTTTGGTCATGCCTTCATGTGTATAATGACTTCATTAAACTTCAGGGGAATTACCAAAATACCTTGGGGGGTAACCACTGGCATTGAGTGGATTTGCTGCATTGCTGTTTAGATATAGCATTGCCTTGATACACAAAGAGATATTGATTGAAGTTTCTCAATAGCACCATTGGCTGGCATATGACATTTGTTCATATTTCAGTTTATAGAAGCTGAAATTTAAATGGCTGCAATTGCATGCACTGCTTATTAATAAATTTTGCTAAGGCTCCATGCAGATATTTTGAACTATCATGTTCTCTAGAAACTGATCTTATCATGTTCTTATGTAAGGTCTGTCACCTGTAAAAGAAAGGATGATTGCTAGATTACAAAATATGTGGTATAAATAGCAACTTAATGAATTATTAGTTGGTAAAGAAGAATCAAGAAGGATTTATTAATCACCATCTTAAGTACAGTATTTATAGGTATGCAATGTGATTATGTGTGATAGTGATGTGCAAGAAAATTATGTAGAGCTTCTCGCCCATGTAAAAGAATAACTAAACCTAAAGCATCTCGATTACTTAAATAATATGCTTTCAGTCATCTTATTGTTTCTGATTGTGTGGTAATCTCTTCTTAATAACATAATAATTGAAGTTAGTTATTCTTTGACCAAAAGTTTTTGCTATCGTTCGATTTGCTATGTGAAATCTTCAAGTGATCGCCTTTTTTACTGTCTTTAGGTAATTGAATTTGTTCAATTCAAGGAAGGATTGCAACGTTCCAACCAATATTTATTGGCGAAGATTGAATTACCCATTTTACAGCTGAAGCAGAACTCAAATAACATTGATGAAGAACAGGTATGTGTTATGCTCTTTGATTTTCCATTTCTTATTGACAATATCATATAATTCATAATTTAAATGAAATATTTTCTAAAAATGAACTTCTCAGTCAATCCTGGAGAGCTTGAGATGTGGAACTGACTTTATTGAGCTCTCAAATGAGATCCAAAGCAAGTCATTGTCCTTTAATGAAGACTTGAGTTTACGACCCTGGTGGACGCCAACTTATGATAAGAATTATCTCTTGGGTTAGTGAGTTATATCATTGTTATATGAAATTTGTTGACAAAAGATCTGAGGATCCTAGTTCCATTTAAGTTATAAATGTCCTCCTGTTGATGTTTATGGATCATTCCTAAACCATCTTATTGAAAGCTGTCTTTTTCATAACAGTTAATTTCGTATATGTTTATTATCTAATGATAACTTCTCATTATTTCAGGACCCTTTGAAGGACCGTCATATTGCCCCAAACAAAACATGGTATGTATATTCAGCTGTAAACTTCATATATGAACTTCATATGTGTACATTCTCGTGTCGAGAACTGCAATTACATATTCATTGTGAGTGGCTGAAGAAAGCATAAACATGAGAATACATGTTTTATTGGTTTTATTGAACTAGGGGATAATCACAAAAACTAGCATTCAGGTTTGACCTATTTAAAGCTAATAAATTACAGAAAACTCCCTTAACATGTATTCGTTTTACAAATCCATGGGGGTACTTTAAAAAAAAAAAAAACTTCAAGGTAGTTTTTGTAATTTCAAGAAATAATCGATTTTTTTCAATAGTACGTCCACACACTAAACTTGCCGTACTTCAAGCATTTATATGGCCAATTCGGTCAAGTTGACTGAGATTCAGCAATGTTCTGAAGTTGTAGAGAATTAGATTTCCATCACTTTGGCCAACTATGCTTTCATGCCAAAAGCTATTTTCCTTGTAGGTTTGGAGTTTTATGGTAGTATTGTCCTCTAATTTCATATACTCAATAATATTTTACCAATATTAAGATTTGGGGAAGCATTATTGAACATAGGATCCTTGACATGATTTAAAATTTCTCATGTTTTATTCCATCTTCCAATAATACTTTCTGTGACACTGATACAACAATGAAGACTTCCTTTTCATTTTCACCTTAAATATGTGACTAGATCAAGCAAGATGGAGATATATGATCCACATAGCCAATCCACTCAGTGGGTAAACACTTAGTTGTTGCTTTTCTAGCCCTTAGGTGATGTTCTTTTTGGGTTTTAAAAACCAAGATTGGATTTTGGAAGTTCAAAACTGGCCGAGTTTGGAATTTTGAAAACTGGTTTTATAAAACCATCAGCAGCACACTATACAACTACTATCACAGTACTAAAAAAATTCAGTATTTATAAGAATTTTTATGCCCCCTAAATTTTAATAACTGTTTTTTTAAAGAAATCACTTGAAACCTAAAAAAACACACCTTAAATGTTTTCTAATTAAAATAATGTTAGAAGAATTAGTTCGTCAGTAAGGTGGGCCTGTCATCAAGTAGCATAAAGAAGTAATCTTTTGCTTTGTTTTTCTGTTTCTATTTTTCGTCATTCGTTTTCTTTTTTTTGGGCAAACACTTTCTCTAGGGTGGCTGTACCTGTTCCTTACGACTGGCATATACTCTGAGAGTCTCACTTTGATCTTTGTTTGAGTTGATAATAAAAAATGGATCTGCTCTCAAAACTACACAAAGTGTAATATATGTATTCATCTCTTGCAGCATAATCTGATCAAGCGATCAGAAGCCAATGTTCTGAAAACAGTAGAAAAGAGATCCCTTCTTCCAAGGATGATCTATTTATCAATATCTTCTGCTTCAGCATCGGTGAAGGAAAATATTGAGGCAAACGGGTCAATAGCTGATACAAAATTCTCATTGGACCTGAAAATTTTACTTGAGCGTTATGCTAAGATCATGGAATTTCCCTTTCATGATGCTGTAGAACTTGTCTTTGGTGTATCGAGTGGCCAGAAGCCTTTGGAGGTGTGTTCTCCTTCATTAACAATTTTTCAATTGTTTATATGCTTCTCATCCAAAGACTGCTTAGTCATGCATGACAATGACTTCCCCACTCTCCCGAGCAAAGCAGGAAATATTAGTAGTGACTAAGAATAATGAATTAGCATCCTAAAAAATCATAACAGTATTTTAAGCATTGCTAGTCTATATCTTCACTATATTATTATATTTTACCCAATAGTCGACCAAAAAATATATCACCATTTTCCCGCCAAAATGACATTCTAAAAATAGAAGTTTTTACTTTTTTTCCTCTTATTTTTTAAATTGGTATTACTTTTTTTGTTTCAAGTTTGTTTTGAACGTATAATATACCAAATTAAAGATTTTTTTTTTCGATCTTTAATTTAAAATTCCTATATATTTTTTGAAAGGTCAAATGATGACTTACCCATTATCTTCAAGACATAGGTATGGTGCTTTAATCACTTGAGATTTTTTACTTGGAACGATTTAAAATTCATGTTGCATATATAAAAATAAAATTTCAAATTCGTATTTGTTGTGTGTTGAAGTGTTTTTTTTTTTTTTTTAAATTTAATTAATTATATCTTAGATATGTCTTACATTACACAAGTTCACACAAAATAACTGCCATTATACTACTTGGGCATCGCAAGGGGGAATATCTAGCTGAATACAGAACTTAAAGATCTACACTGAATGCATTTTAGCATAGTGTGACCCGGATTCTTGAATCTGTACTTATTTTTCCAATATTGAGATGTCTAATTTTGTTGGAAACACGTGCAGGCACTGAGTTTGGATATAGTTGATTGGATGAATTTTACTGCATTCTTGAATGCCTGGAATCTAAGTTCTCATGAGATTGGCTTTGCCAACGGAGGTGATTCTGACCGTAGTACTTGGAATCTCGTCAACACTTTGCTGAGGAAATATGTTCTGGAAACAATAAAATCAGCAGGGCCCATAATTTCTTCTCCCGGAAATAATCTTCTTTTGCTAGTTCAGCTAATAACAGAACCCTTAGCCTGGCATTGCCTGATAATCCAGTCCTGCATTCGGTCTTTGCTCCCTTCTGGAAAGAAGAAGAAGAAAGGTGGACCCATAGAGCAGTCGAATTCTCAGCTATCACATGAGATTCGGGATTCAATCCAGTCTCTCTGCGAGACGATAGAAGCTGTCACCAAATGGTTGAAAGCACAACTTCAAACTCCTAATGATGAAAAATTCGAAACTGCTTATTCTTCTGTTCAGAGAAATGGGACGCAAGATGGACCTGGGAAAGTCTTCAAAGCACTAGAATCTTCCGTCTCGTTGATGAAGGATGCTGATGTGGGTGATCGGATTCTTGAGGCGTTGCAGTCCTGGAGTCCTGCTGATGTTGTGAGGAAGATTGTCGGGGGGCAAGACAGTTTGTTATCGGAGTTTCTCAAGATCTGTGAAGCGAAAACCAAATTGTTGCAGTCACTTAGGTCTCAGCTGTAGATCTAAATTTATGAACTCTGTTGGGGGAGTTGGAATATCACTGCGAGGTGGTGGTGACTTCGATTTATCGTTGTGAAATTGGTGCATGCAATTTTTGTAGTTTGGTTTATTTATTTTAGGTCTATTTACTATTTCTACTCATAAAAAAACAAAAAGTATGGAAATGGCTTCATTATGACTGTTTTGTAACATTGAAATTTCAGTGTACCATTAGCTTTAATGTTATGTGTTTGTAAATCGGAATAAATTATGTTTTTGAATTGGTGAAGTCTGCATTTTTTGTTCATCTTTTACTGAGTGATTATATTCGGAATGAAATATGATTTTTACTTGTAAAATTTGTTCTAGAGCTAATTCAGTAATATTAATATCATAGAGTAATGACTTTCATTCACTCATACCATTACTATTCTAAATTGATTTTATAACATTTTACGTACATAAATATGTCGAACCGTGTGAGTAAATGTTAATAGTTTGCAACTATAGTGCAATTATTGAATTAACATGAAGATATCAATTTTATACAGTGAACACATTTTACTGGTACTAAAAAATGAGATAATCTGACACTTCATTTCGCTTGGAACATGACACTAGTTGTAAAAAAGAGTTAGTCTTGTATGAGATCGTCTCATAACATTAGACAATTAAATGAGATATGAATTAACTTTATCACATAAGAGTTAGTCTTGTATGAGATCGTCTCATAACATTAGACAACTAAATAAGATATGAATTAACTTTATCACATTGGTACAAGGTATGTATTAATTTATATTGTCTCATGCATCATATCATCTTATACAACTTCTTTGTCTTAAAAAGTTAAATGACATGTATGTATTTTAAGTTGGGTGGTTGCCTAACTCATTGACCAATAAAATATGGTCTGTACCATTAGGAGGCTTTTAATAAGTAGTAGAGGGTGAACTAACTAATAGTTACCTTCTCCTTTCATCTCATGGCAAATCAGTGCTTTGATTGAAACTGACCCACGAAATCAACTGCCCTCACTTCAGGGTGGATACATAGAAGAATAGTCGATAAAAAGATTTTCCCTCCAATATAGTGTTTAGGGCTGTAAACGAGTCGAGTCGAGCCGAGTTGGTGTTTAAACTTATTTGAAATATTATCGAGTTTTCATATTCATATTTGAGCTTGTTTGATAATTACTGGAGTTGAGCTCGAATCGTTAAACTCGAGTAATTTTATATTTTTACACATATTTTATAGTTTTTAGTTATTGAACTCGAGTTCGAGGCGAGCTTTAGATTATCCCGAACATAAATTTATGTTCAAACTCATTAGATTTCTATTTTGAACTGCGCTCAACAAGCTTTTTTATCGAACAATCTCAAATTGAGTATCAAATAGCTTGATTTGATTTTCAACGCTAAACTAGTATTATGGAATTGCTTTCATTAACCACTATATATAACTCTCATATATTTATTTTCATTCTCATCTCATCGAAGAATTTTTAAATTAAGCGCGAACTAAATAATTTTTTTATTTGATATCTGATTTTAATAAATAATAATCAAATTAATGTCATTTACTATATTTAATTTGATGTATGTATTGCATGTACAAAAATATTAAAAGTACGAATTAAATGTTAAACTACTAGCATATTTTGCAAAATAAGATTGGAAGTTTCCCGTACTGCCATGATCCATCTAAAGGATATGATTATAAGGAATCTTAGCAAAATTTTATGGATTATTCTTATATGCACCACTTATTCGGTGCAACTCAAGTTCATTTTTTAAAAGTTAAACAAAATACCATTGAAAAGTTATACATGTTATTACTGAAAAATGTATCTTTCATAGTGTAACTTTTCAGTAATAATTTGTGCAACTTTTCAATAATAAATTGTGTAACTTTTAAAAAATAAAATTGAGTTGCACCGTGTAACTGATGCACAAGAGACTTACTCATATTTTATTTCATTGTGTTCATTTATTGTTTACAAAAATATAAACAATTAATGTTTGTATATAAAATGATTTAATTTTCAAGATGAATGAAACTTCACTTACCTACTAAGGTTGACAAGATCCTCAACCCACCCCACAATTTCATAAAGAGAAGGAAAAGTGAAAAACAGTAGTCTCATCATAATCGAACAAAGTAAAACAACATCCTACCTCTGCCCATTA
Organism: Prunella vulgaris; assembly: GCA_026898435.1. NCBI lineage: Eukaryota > Viridiplantae > Streptophyta > Magnoliopsida > Lamiales > Lamiaceae > Prunella > Prunella vulgaris. Next base: position 1,609,841 of record JAPKLY010000047.1, read on the forward strand.
AAAGCATACGATATTAATTAAAGAAAAATATAGTGCCTGGACTATGTATGGTAAAAGTTGTGAGATTGAAAATTTTAAGAATAACAATTATAAAAAAAAAATTATTTTGAGATATGCAAATATTTGTGGAACGAACTATAAAAAAATAAGTTAATTTTTTGGGAGAGTTAGTAAAACAATCTATCCTAAAATCTCATTTAAATTTAGAGTTGGTAAACAACAAGCAACGGTGAATATGTACATTATGATCAGCTCGATTGAAAAAAAAAGGGAAAAAAATGGGAGCGGATCCTCTGCTGGGCTAATAAACCAGCAAATGGTGTTGGGCTTTAAACGACGCCGTTTATTTTATTCATTTTCTCCAGCAAATGGACTGATTCAATTTCTTTTCTTTTTTCATTTTTTTAGGTCAACCAATATATATTTTTAAATTCTAACTTTCCTAACTTCCTACATTCTCAGTAAATTCAAAGTGATAATTCATTTATTATATGAATAATTTTAATTTATAAAATAAACAAATTTAATTTTTTAGGTCAACCAACATATATGATATATATTTTAAACTTTAATTTCCCACGTTAAACTCTAACTTCCCACGTTCTCACTAATTCATTTATTATATAAATAATTTTAATTTATAAAATAAACAAATGAGACAATTTCCAGAAAAAAAATTTAAATTTTTTTCTCCATTTTTTTTAGGTCAACCAACAAATATGATATATATTTTAAACTTTAATTTACCACGTTAAACTCTAACTTCCCACGTTCTCACTAAACTCAAAATGATAATTATTTATTATATAAATAATTTTAATTTATAAAATAAACAAATGAGACAAGTTTTCAGAAAAAAAAAAAAATACTCAACTGGCATATACCACCGAAAGTGATAATTTATTTATTATATAAATAGTTTTAATTTATAAAATAAATAAATGAGTCAAGTTTCTAGGAAAAAAATTAAATTAAATAAAAATACGGCATCGTTTAAAGTCTCAACACTATTTAACCTAAAAATATAGAAAAAAAAATAGAGAAAAAAATACATTGGTTGACCTAAAAAAATGGAGAAAAAAAGAAAAGAAATTGAATCAGCCTGTCAACTAGAGAAAAAGAATGAAATAAACGATGTCGTTTAAAACTCAGCACCATTTACTGGTTTATCAACCCAGCAGAGGATCCGCTCCCGGGAAAAATCTTGCTATTGATAAAATTACACTTCCTTCCTCTTCACGGTCCATTTGATTCGACATTGATTTTAACATGGAAATATGTAATAAAGTTATTTTTTAGTGATATATTGTGATAAATAAAAATTGAATAAAACTGTTTTTAGTTATAAGACTGTGGTATAGTTATGACTACTTACGGTATGGATAATTTATTTTTGGATGAATGTTTTAGATAATGGACAATTTACGGTGGGACGAAGGAAGTATTTGACTCGATTATTTCAATGGATTGATGTAATATTAAAATATATGTTCCACAATTTACATTGAATTAAGTTGGTATAAGTGTAGTCTTCCATTTTGTAATATTCAGTAACATTTTTATCTGAACAAACAAAGTAAAGTGAAAGTGTGGATATGTCAACAAAGAAATTGTCGTCAAGAGTAGTTTGTCAAAGTAGTGTTTCTTTTTTAGATACTTTTAATTTAATTGGATCTAATTATCCTTCATTGATTAACGTTGTCACAAGAAAATTTTGAAATAATTATTTAAAAGAAAAGATGCCATAAATGCAAATTAAGTCAAATATAACAGAGAAAACAATATATCTTCACCTGAACACACCCTATAATTCAACCTAAATTTTTCATTGCTGCAAAAAAATCTCTTTCACACAATAAAATTCAACTTCAAAATATGAAGTGAATGCAACTTACTTAATTTCTTAATATAATATGTAAACTATGTAATCAAAAATATGTTTTAGGTAACAGCTGCCTATTTAATCTGTTAGTATATTTATGTTTCAACGTTTGGCTAACTAACTCTTCTTTAGTAACCTTAATCAACTAATTATATATATTTATCAATTTTTATTTTTATTTTTTATATATGTTTCCATGTTTAAGTAAAAGAAATGACCAAGTACGTGATTTTTTTCACTTAATTTATTTGATTTGGGATGATGTAGTTGAATAAGCTTCTTCTACTTTTTGGGGGATGAACACACTTGACTAAATAATTTCACTGATTGACTTGTTAGGCGACATATTCAAAATTTATAATGTAGGATTATTTAATTGTCATTATTTTCTAAAATGAATTAATTTATGCAGAATTTTATCTTGATTTCAATTGAAGCTTGTTGGTGGACAATAAAATTAAGACAAAAATTTGTATGAAACCGAGTTCATGGTGAAATCAGATTTATCAATTATCATTATCATATATATATACTATCACTGTTATGCATATACACTATCACTGTTTAAAAAATTAAATATATTTTCAGTGATAATATGCGTGAGTTCATACAAAATGATTATACATATATAACAGTATTACGAGTTCATGTGAACCCGAATCACCTACTCTAAAATTAATCTCCCAAATTAATGGACCCTTAGACTGATTAGTCATAAAAACACATTTTACGTTCAAACCAAGTTGTACTATACAAGTATATGCAAGTACAGTACTGTGTAACATAGGACACATCACATATGTATTACATAATGAACATGCATGTTCACTAAAACCTTATAAATACTTGATTGATAATATACTTTCAACTTACTTAGATCCATTCCAAGTAACAAAATAGATAAAAATTTGTTTGCAACTAATGCACAATTTATATGTGCAAGTTTAGGTAGAAATAACAATGAGGCAAGAGTTTCAACCTAGCTCAACGGTCTGGGCCAAGTAACTAGTTTTACATTAAATATTTTTAGTTGAAATCTTATGTTAAGTATTTTAAATACTCCTTCCCTCCTTTTGATTACATCAAACTATGACTTTTTCTTTTTATTTCTTATTTATCGTAAATGATAGAATCATTGCACATAGTATGCCCCGCCATTAGCGTATTTTTTTTGTCTTACGTCCAGTAACTCTTCCTCAGCCAAGCTTAATTGTGCAGAATAGGCGAGCAAGTACAAATATTAGTATACTCCTCCCGTCCTTTTGATTACATCAAACTTTTTTTTTTTTCTAAACATCCAAAAATTACTTTCACAATCTAAAAAAAAAAAAAAAAAAAGGAACGGAGAGAGTAGTATAAATTATTGTCATACTCGTCCCGAGTCCAACCCGTCCGGAAACTTTAGGTAACTAAATTTTTGGGGGTGTATCACGGAAATTTCAACACTCACAAGTCACACATCACTTAAAAAGGACATTCTTTGGTTTATAATAATCTAACGAATCTAGTGGATGCACCAAATCTCCATTTATAGTTGGACTACGTTTTTGCAACAAATATTTATTTCCTTTGTTAGAGTAGTCCTAATTTCACCTGCAAGGTTGCCAAATCTTCATTAAAATTATATAAAAATTATGTAATCTCTTCACATTTTAGTATAAATAGATACCCACAAAGCTTAAATCCAGCCATTCTCACTCAAGTTCACTAATCAAAAGAGAAGCAAAATGGAGGCTAAGTTTAGCTGCATGAGGCCATCCTTCTTCTTTCTGTTAGTCCTACCATCTGCTGTGGCCTCTTTCACTGATGCAGAAACTCACTACCACGACTTCGCCGTATGAATTCGAGTCGATCCCTTTCCTCTTTTAGCTAACGCGACTTTCATGTTAACTAACATAACGATCATATGTAACAGGTTCAACAAACGTCGGTCAATAGGCTGTGCAACACCCGCAACATAATCACCGTAAACGGGCAGTTTCCGGGGCCCACTATAACTGCAAGAAACGGTGATACACTAGTCATCCGAGTCACCAATAAGGCTAGTTACAACATTTCTCTCCACTGGTAAACCAAAATACATCCACCTTATTTACCCAACATATAAAAGAAACGAAAACATTTGGTTTTAATCAAGTGTTTGATCATCCATTTAGGCATGGAATACGCCAGATGAGAACGCCATGGGCCGATGGACCAGAATACGTGACGCAATGCCCCATCAGGCCAGGCGGAACCTACACGTATCGCTACAAAATCGAAAACCAAGAGGGTACATTGTGGTGGCATGCTCATAGCCGGTGGCTCAGAGCCACCGTCTACGGAGCACTCATCATTCTTCCAAAATCGGGCGCTTCGTTCCCGTTTTCATCTCCCAAACTCGACGTCCCTATCATTCTTGGTAGGCATTACTACACATATCTAGCTTATGTACATTAATTTGAGCAAAATGTAGTGATGATATCATACTATTCTTCAGGGGAATGGTGGGATGATAATATCATCAATGTCATGAGTCGGGCACTCTTCTCCGGAGCTGCCCCAAATGTTTCGGATGCCTATACAATTAACGGTCAGCCGGGCGATCTCTACAAATGCTCTAGCCAAGGTGATACAAAAGGCACAAAGACATAATACTTTTGCAAGTTCTTGTAATACTATAAGACGATTTCATACAAACTATAGCTCAAATCAAACTAATAAAATATCTTTACTAACAAATTTAGATAACTAAATCAAAGGTGGATGTATTTATATGTAGGTACAACCAAAATGTCAGTGAACTCAGGGGACAAAGTGCTTCTGAGAGTGATCAACGCTGCACTCAATCAACAACTATTTTTCACAGTTGCAAACCACCAACTGACCGTGGTGGGAGCCGATGCCGCCTACAACAAGCCCTTCTCGACCCGAGTCATCATGGTCGGGCCGGGCCAAACGACGAACGTCCTCATCACAGCCGACCAACCACCGGGCCGTTACTACATGGCTGCACGGGCCTACGCCTCCCCAAGAAACGCCCCTTTTGACAACACAACCACCACCGCCATTCTCGAGTACAACACGGCCCGAACCCAATCTTCGGGCCCTCTGCTACCCCAACTGCCGGCGTTCAACGACACGGCCACCGTCACGGCGTTCACCACCCAACTCAGGGGCATACCCTCCTTAGCCAAAGTTTCGACCAAAGTTGATGAGAACTTATTCATCACCGTTGGATTAGGCCTGGTGAACTGCAATCCCGGGCCCCGCTGCCAGGGCCCGAATAACACGCGTTTCGCGGCAAGCATGAACAATGTGTCTTTTGTCCTGCCGCGAAAGACGTCACTGATGCAAGCTTATTACAACAACGTGCCCGGGATATACACGACCGATTTCCCTGCTAACCCGCCCGTGAAGTTCGACTACACGGGCAACGTTAGCAGGGGTTTATGGCAACCGAGACAGGGTACCAAACTGTACAAGCTCAAATACGGGTCGAGTGTGCAGATAGTGCTGCAGGATACGGCTATATTCTCTACAGAGGATCACCCGATCCATCTTCATGGGTACCATTTCTTTGTGGTGGGCCAAGGCTTTGGAAACTTCAACCCCAACTCCGACCCGCGTAACTTCAATCTGGTTGACCCGCCCGTGAGGAACACCATTGATGTGCCCGTTGGCGGGTGGGCCGTCATCCGTTTCGTTGCGGATAATCCAGGTAAATTAAAAAAATATGCATTAATTTAGTTATATACCAGTGTTTAATTCAAAAAAAAAATATATATATATTTTTGAAAAAGTATATTTATGAGTATGCAAAGTATTTTTTATATTTGAAATAAAATTTGTTGACAAGTGGTAATTAATTTCAGGGGTTTGGTTGTTCCACTGTCACATAGATTCACATCTGACATGGGGATTGGCAACGTCGTTTATAGTTGAAAATGGGAAAGGGAAATCACAATCCGTTGAGCCACCTCCCAATGATCTCCCACAATGCTGAGAAATTTAATTTCAATTTTAGTTTATGTTTTGAGTTTTGTTGTGTTCTTGCTCTGTTTTAGGTCTTGTTTGGCACTATTTATATAAGTTTGTTTTCCTAGAATGTAAGAAGGGGGATAAGTTTGGCATTCTTATAGGGCTTCTTTGTTTAGGGACGAGATTGAATTTTAAACGCATATTGTATGGTTGATTATTTTTCAAGTTTTTATTTGAGTGAATGCTTCATGAGACTTTAATTTCAAATTGTTGAATTTAGTTTTGAAAACAGTATTAAATTCTCTAATTTGATCAATTTAATGGAGGACAAAATGACAATCTCAATGAGACTATGTGTAATCGATATGTTCTACTCACGGAGTAGATCGTTGTGGTATTTCTCGTTCTTAAAATCGAATTACGGTGAGTGAGAAATTAATTCTTGAAGTGGGGAAATTAATACTGGTGTGGAAGAATATTATGTGAGAATAAATTAAAATAAAAAGTATTTTAATCTATCTCACATTGGAAAAACAGTAAAGAAATTTACTATATATAAGTACGAGTTTCAGAATGGTATTCAAATATGGTATAGGGAGTCTATCCTATAAACCACAAATGAGCACACACATGCGCGCGTTGCCGTGCCGGGTCCTGGGACTTGGATCTTGACAATTGGTCTTTGGTGGCCCTTTGGTCCACTCTCTATTTTTTTAGAGACCCAAAGATATGGATCTACTCAGCAATTCGACTCTCTCTCTCTCTTCCCTTCTCTGCATATTAGAACGTTCAGCTCGTAACTTCTGTTGTTCGGGGTCCTGAGACTTGGATCTTGACAATTGGTCTTTGGTGGCCCTTTGATCCACTCTCTATCTTTTTAGAAACCCAAAGATATGGATCTGCTTAGCAATTCGAGTCTCTCTCTCTCTCTCTCACTCTTTCTCTCTCTCTCTCCCCCTCTCTCTCTCTCTCTCTCTCCTTCTCTGCATATTAGAACGTTCAGCTCGTAACTTCTGTTGTTCATCTTTCCTTTGTATTTAGTGATACTACAAACACAGAGACGATAAAACCGTTTTACCTTTGGAGACAATTACATATATTCTGTGAGCACTAGTCAAGACGTATTTTGTCTTGTGGAAAAAGATTCATACTTGACTCGGTTTGATTCTGTGATTCCGTTCTTTCTTTTCCAGTTTTAATATTGCAGTATATTTCTGTTTTGTACACTAGTTACAATCCAGAAAATCAACACAAATTTGCCTTGACCTTGTTTTTAAATTTTAAAGATCATGTTTGAAATGAAACACGTCTTGATAAATTTTTTTTACTGTACAATTTAAAATATTATTATTAGAAGAGTCATTTTAGCATGTTCATATCATGCACTTGAATTTAAAATTTGATTCTTTAAAAAAATATTCTAAATACCCTGAAAAGTAATTAATAATGCTCCAAAAAGTAATCGGCAATACCCCAATTACAAAAAAATACACATTTAATGTGTTAATGCGTGATTTAAAGAAATTAAAATTAAATTTAAAATTTCTTGTTTATGTAATGCATATGGTGCATACTAGAATTTGTCAACTAAAAAATAAATAAATGCATAATAAATTTAGTTCAATTTACTTTACCTTTAACCTTAAAACAAATTATGTCCCTCATTCTTGGTGCTAGTGAATCATGGAGACACTTGTTCCCCAGGATACAACGATTTAAAGTAGCGATATAACACAATATCATGTTCAAATCGAATTGAAAAATTGCTCGAATTATCACCAGAGTAGAAACGAAATAACAGCAAAATAATAGTTCAAGAAATTGACGTTGCCGGAAAAGATATCTGTTTTTTTTTCCACTCAAAAGCTTCGTGCGCATGTATTTTTCCGTGTGTTAATCCATGCTTTAACTGCTACTAATAGCATTCAAAAATGATTGTTGGAAAGTAGTCATAAAGAGTCGTAAATGGCCTCTGACTATAACCGAAAACGTCTGAGTAAATAGCATTAACTCAAGATTTAAAAAATTAAATCTGTTGTAAATATAGCTCTTTAGCTGAAAACTCAAGATTTCAAAAATTAAATCTCTTTTTGGCCTAAACACATTGTTTTGGTGCTTAGTGAAACAATCTTTAAATTCTGCTTTTTTATTTCTGTTCAAATTTGGTGAAACAATGATATTGTTGTTACCAATTTATTGGGCAATATGGGCGGATTTATGTGGATATAGGGGTATCCTCGATTCTCGGATAACAAACAATAATAAGTAAATATGAACAACAACACTGCGGGAAGAGCTTGAGAGCTCCTCCCTTAAATATGGCTTTGAGTGCTCAAAAGAGAGCCCCTAGCCTATGTGTGTATTATATCTTCCATCGTCCATTACAAATGAGAAGGACGCCCTCTATTTATAGAGGGTCAATTATAAAAGCCAAAAAGACCTAACTGTCCATTCTAATTGGGTCTATTACATTTTATCATAAAAAGGCCTAAACTATTACATTAGAGGATTTCGGCCCATTTAGGGGTAAACCCGGGTTCCGGTGGACCCTGGTTTGGAGGCCCAAAATTGTATTATTCTGGTCACAACAGATATGTCATTTGCTTGATGTTGATTTGCTTAGTTCCATTATTGACACATATTACTGAATGTTCCAACATCAGGTTTGTTGTAGTAGAAAGACCAAATTGGGGTAGATTGTTGATGTTCTGCCTAGTGTTGTGCAAAATGTTGCAACATCAGAATTTATCTTTTCTCCTAACTTTTGTTCTCTATTTTTGTTGTTGTTATTTATGTTTATTTTTAATTTTTTTTGGGCTTTTTCTCTTTTTCATTGTTTTCTCCCCTCCACTGAGTTTTCAGTTGTGAGACTTTCTACGCCTGTGTGCGTCCTTCTCCTTTCCTTCTCATTTTTGGCTTTTATGCTTTGCACTTCTTTTGTGGTTTTATGAAGATAGACTGTTGTTCTTTTTTATCTGATTGTGAGCCAGATGAGTGTTTTGGATCCTTTAGTTTATTTGAGAGGATTCACAATTCCCGTGGGGATCCGTCCCGATCGGAGCAGGGAATCCCTGAAATAAACGGGGACATAGTAAAATTTTGCCTCGTGGGTAGGGTCAGGGATAGTACACCCCACCCCGTTTCTCATGGGGCCCTATATATATAAATTAAATATATAAATATATTATATGATATATTAATAAGTAAATTAATAACATATGAAATATAGAAACCCTATTGAGTGATTTTCCAATTCGGCAATTCCAATGCTGCACTCAAATTCACTTCAGTCGCTAGACGGACGGGTCTCACAGAAGCGAGTCGTGAGTAACTTATTATGCCGGAGTAACTTTGGTGAGTCTCGTGGCGCCTCTTCTCACTGAATCTCTCCAGTACCTCTGTGCGCCGTCTTCTTCGTGCGCTGCCTTCTATGTCACTGTCTTCTCTATGCGATGCCTTCTACACCGTCGTCTTCTCCGTGCGCCGCCAATCATGTTGGGTATTGTCACCGTTATAGTTTTATTTTCTAGGGAATTGCACTTTTGGTCCCGCAAGACGCACACCCAATTTAAAATGGTCTCAAGCATTTCAGTTTTGGTCCCATATATTTTTTTATAAAAATAGTCCCAAAAGATTCGAATAATACGAAATTCATTACATATCATCTAACATTGTTATAAAATTAACGGAGACATCACGTTTTTTGCACGTGCTTTGTTATTAAGTCAAAATAACACAAAATCAACATAGAAAACGCATAATTTGTGGAGATTACACAAAAAAGAATTCGTACACAATCCCGAATCGTCGTCTTCTTCACTGGGAAAATTGAGAAAATTTACCCTGATAATGTTGCACGGAAAAGAAATATGGGGAACTTCAAAACCTGATTATGGTACGTTCTTCTTCATTCCTTCTTCATTTTTCTGTTCGCTAGGGTTTATGTTTTGAAGTAGTTTACCCAAGTGAATGCTAGTGTTTATGATTTTAGGTTTTTAGAATATTGATTGATGATTTATGTTTTTTGGGATTATTTCTTTATATTACGTGTTCGAATATTGAATAATTTTTTGTTTGTGTTTACAGGTTCGAATGTTAGGGCCTATTTGTTCGAATTTTTTCTTTATATTATCTGTTCGAATGTTAGGGCTTATTTCTTCATATTACAGATTCGAATATTGATTTGAGAATATTGAATACCTTTTTGTTGGTTTATTACAAGTCCGAAAATCACTTTTTATTGTTTGAAATTGCATCATGGTGGAAATATGCTTCATTTGGGCAGTAACTACGAGTATAAGTATGTTGGTGGTGTAACTTCAGTGTTTGATTTTGTGCCAATCAAGAGGACAACAATGGAGTACATTCATTGGCTGCAAAATTAGGTTATAAAGGGAAGGGAAAACCTGGAGTTACTATCACAGGGACTGCTCCAATGGTATTCAACTCAAATTCATTCATAAGAGTTTCAGTCAATCAAGACTGTGTCACAAATACAAGCATTGTTGGTATTGATGGCATGAGGGTAGTCACAAAAGGAGGTAAAAAAATTGTGAGTTTGTCTAGCCTCAATGAGGTTGCTCATGCAAAATCAAAAAAGTAATTGGGATAACTAGATAAGTTTGGTTGATGGGATTTGCTGTTATAGTACTTGTTGATATGGTCTTTTTGTTGATACAACTATATAAAAATGTCAAATGCTTTTTTCTTTTAATTCTAAAACTTATGCCTTGATGGCAAGTATGACTTATTATTTTGGCAAGTACAACACTGTTGGTATTTTGAAACTTCTGGATTATTGTGGGATGTTTATTTTGATGGATTATTGGTTAGCTTATTGAGTTATGTTATTTGTTCAATAACTGTTGTAATTAGGGGAATGTTTATTTTGATGAATTATTGGTTAATTTATTGATAATATAATATTTATTTTGATAGATTATTAGTTGGTTTATTTGCACAATAGACTGTTGTAATTACTAGTACATAATAGACAATTAGGAATAGATAATAGTACAAAATATGAATACATAATAGTACATACTATCATTAATTAACAAAATAGGAATAGATACTAGTATATGCTTGAAGCATACTTCTATATTATATAAGCAGAAAACTGAGGTTAGTTTAGCCACTTGAACATAAGTAAAATAGTAAAGACTAGTGCAATTGCAACCAAGTTTTGCAATTTTCCAGTCAGTGTCTCCAACTCTTGGGCAATGTTCTTCATTTCTTGACTAATGTTCTTTATTTCTTCAGCCAATTCTTGACCCATGGTCTTCATTTCTTAATTTTTATTTGTAACTTCAGCTACCCCTACATCATCAGCCCACATAAAAAATTCACATCCACCATCATGACTCAAAGAGACAGCACAATTGTGGAATAATCTTCTCCCACTTTTAGGTTGTGTAGAAACATATGTACGAGCAACCTTTCCACAATGACAAACAATATAGTGTCTTGAAGAAGATGAAGACATCTTGTGTTTTGTGATTTCTTGATCTCTTCTTTGGCGACAACTTTTTTTGTTATGAAAATGGATAAATGTGTGTAAGACTGTGGTATATATATATATATGCGTATTACTTTTAGATGTTCCCTCCAAAAGTTGCTATGTTTCCCTCCATTTTTTGTTATATTTTCCCTCCAATTTTAGATCTGCCGCCTAATTTTTGCGGCCAAAGTGAAAATATTTGGTGTACAATCTTATGGGACCAAATCTAAAATAAATATAGATAGAATATTAACGACAGTGTAACGGTGTGACTATTTTTGTAAAGAAATAAAAATGGGACCAAAACTGAAATGCTTGGGACCATTTTGAATTGGGTGCGTATCCTGTGGGACAAAAAGTGCAATTCCCTCTTCTATTTTCTTTTCTCTGCAGTTGATTATGGAGTCTGGACACTCATTAAAATTTATGTTATTGTTTGCGGGGAACAGGAAATCCCCGCGGGAACGGGTTCCACGGCGGGACGGGGATGGGGACAGAATATTCCCCATGAAGTTCGCGGGGATGGGAATAGGGATTCCCCGTGACTGTGGGGACAGGAATGAGGATTGGCTCCGTCCCTACCCTGTTGACAAGCCTAGTCTCGAAGGGTGGAACACATTGAAGATAGGAGAAATACACCTTAGTGTAGGGTGATGTTATTCACTAGAGATCGTACTGAAAATTAAGCGCTGCGCTCTTATCAGCTCTCCGTCTCCTCACGATTGATTTAGAGCAATTTTCTTTTTGGTTGAAGACTTAGTTTATAAGTGTATTTGTGTTGTTGTAACTTGTAATAGTTTAATCCTTATATTGATTTTGTTTTCTTAAAAAACAAATTGTTAACTACAACATCAAGTTAGGACAACCATCAATCACACTTGACGAGTTTTGAAAAGATTAATTTTTAATATAAGATTAATACCAAAATGGTTTCATAACTTTTTCACTTTTTTAATTTGGTCCCATAACTATATAATGTTTCAATTTATTCTCATAACAATTCAAATCTAACCAAAATAGTCACAAATCGCCGGAAATGACATAAACGACGCCGTTTTACTCATGTGCTGCGTGAGCCAATTCCGCCGAAAAATATAACACGCGGCTGGAAAGTGAGTAAAACAGCGTCGTTTTATGTCATTTCCAACGACTTGAGACTATTTTGGTTAGATTTGTATTGTTATGGGACTAAATTAAAATATTATATAATTATGAGACGAAATCAAAAAAGTAAAATAGTTATGGAACAATTTTGATATTAATCCCAATTTAAGATATAAATACTCCTATCGTCTTGTGTCCTAGTTAACGGATACCCTAATGTGGTGGTTGCCATCCCTAGATCAACAAAAACTTGGGTTATAGCCCATTTGTGTGCACTTTAATCCTAGTCCATTAAGCCTATTTTCAGCCCATACACCATATTCATGAAATTATATATTGCTTGGAATTTTTAAGGTGAAATCAATTTTTTTAAATGGATTAATTCATACAGAAATTTATTTTGATTTTAATTGAACACTTATTGTAAATGATGAAATTGATCCCTGTCCTTAAACCTCTTACTAATCATGAAAAAAAAAGAAAGAAATATATATTGAACCAGAAACTGTCATCTTTCCAATATGGTGAACATTAATTTAACTTCTTATTCAAGAACAACATTTTATTTTGAGTAACCGCAACTATAGTACAATTAATACTTTTAACTTATATGTAATTGTAATTAATAGTATTATTTAGTTAAATAATTAATACTGATAATTTTTTTAAATTTGTAATAAAACAATTAAAACTTTTTAAAAATATACTACTACACCAAATGCAATTGATGTTCAAAAAATATTAATTTTTAATTTAATTAATTTTGACCGCCTTACTTGAGATAGTCCCACAAAAATAAGAAAAATGAGGAAGATGGTGGATAACTGAATAAAAGTACACATAATTTTAACATGTCTCACCATCGATCTCATGTAACAACTGTCTTATACAAAAATTTATCACTAATTATCTTAAGCCAATAGAAATATATTTTGACAAAAAATTGCATGAAATCGAGTTCACTGTGAACTCGACTTATTAATTATCACTATTATGTGTATACACTATCACTGTTACGCATATACACTATCACTGTTAAAAAATCAAGTATATTTTTATAACAGTGATATTATATATAAATAATAGTGACGTGAACCTAAATGAAGAGGAGACCTACTCACATAACGATGCAGGATCCGACCTTGCATCACACGATTAATCAAATTATATTCGGCATTAATGCCTAAAGTCAGATCCATGTGGCAGTTCCTAGCTATTCAGTCAATGTTATTTTGTAAATTATGTGATTATTACATGAATAAAAAAATATACAACCAAAATCTTAGTTCCATAAAGTTTTTAGTACTCATAATTATCGGTTGGGCCACTGAACTGCCCCATTATGGATCCATAAACCTCTGTTACAACAGATTTGGACCATAGTACTAATATAATAGATTTCTAACATGCAACTCCCACCTAACACAAATTGTACTTCATTTAGGGTTTTATATAATTACATAGTAGTTATTTGTTGAAATAAAATGCGTAGTTGTTTGGAGGATGAACCTAAGCTTTTGTCAAACTCCCATGCATTAAGAATCTCATAGCATTACCAATTTTAAGAAATAATACAAAAAATTGAGAAGAGTATAAGTTCCATAGCGCTCAACAGTTAAGATTGCTTATACTAAAAAAGGTGGGTGATTATACCATATAATGTGAATTGATTGCACTTAAATATTTACACTGAAAACTGAAAGCAGTATAAACTTTTCGGTCAATATCTTTTAATATAATAAATTCATATTTTTCAGTGTTAATAATATTAACGATTGAGTGAGTGTACTGTGCACCAATCTCATATAAAAAATATATTTGAATGTTTCTGCAGGGGGAGGAACTTTAATTTGAGAAAATATGATGTATTAGAGAAAATGTATGGGAGGACATAATTTGGAAAACTATTAACTTATATATATAATTGAGGCACCTATAGGAAAAAAAAATCAACTTATATTAATTGGAAAGGCGGGAATGCTATTTTCTTTCATCTTCTCAAAGAGCATGGATAAATGAAGGTAAAATATGTTATGAATAAGTTTTATCGTAAAATTTATTTGTATTTTATGTATAAATTCTAAAATATTAATTTAATAGATTATATGGTAAAAATAACTAATTGTTTTAAATTGTACAATAAAATTGATTTACAAAAAACTTACTCGTGGGTAAAATCTTTGAGTATAGGGGTATTGCAAATTAAAATAGAAAAAATTATAAAATAGTTCAAAAAAATAACAACAATTGTATGTAAAAAAAATTATGCTTCATTGCAAAATAAATTTATGTATTTGTACAAATATTTTGAACCAATTTGTAAATATGATCATATTTCTGAACCAATATATAAATGCCCCATCAAAATATTAGACTCTTTATTTCAAAGTTGTGTTAGTTTCATAAGTGCAATAGGTACACTGAACAAATTAATTCTATTTTTAGAAAATCATTCTTGTTATTATTGAAAAATCACTTTTAATTTTATTAAGAAGTCCCCTCGAATACATAATATCAAGAGGTAACTTCTTCGTAAAATGTAGGACTACTTAATAAAAATAAATTTTCCAGAAAACACTTATATTACAATGTGCATAATAGAGTACTTAATAGACATAATCTTCAAAGCTATATATGTTGTATTCAACGCTTCATTACATTATTCACGTACGTTGGACAGATGAAAAAATGAAATAATACACAAACTTGACAACAATGATTCCTTGCAAATTAAATAGTTAGTATGAGGTACAAAAAGGACATTAATTTTATTATCACAGAATCATTAGTTGCACCAAAACCTTAATTACTATGGTTGGACTAGTTTTGGTACCTTTGTTGACCCAAACCATGCCTCCACCCATCATTTATTTTATTTTGCCTAAATTCTCATAATTAGCACTATATAAGACAAGCCTTGGTCCATTTACACTCTCATCCAACAAAACAAGCAAAGATCATCACACACACACACACACACTAATGTTTGACTACAATCTTATTACCACCATGCAGCCATGCAAGATTGCCATTTTTCTTGCAATGATCATCTCCTTCACATTAGCAAATGCAGAAATTCATTTCCATCAATTCAATGTATGTTTAGAGATATATAATTTACAAAAGTATTTTGGACCAGCTTCCTAATATTTGTGCAAATAAATATGTTTTTCAGGTTCAGGAAACAAAAGTGAGGAGGCTGTGCAGAAACCACAACATAATCACAGTCAATGGCCAGTTCCCAGGCCCAACTCTGGAGGTCCGAAACGGCGACACCCTCGTCATCAATGTAGTTAACGCAGCCCGTTACAACGTCACTCTACACTGGTAATTTATCTTTCATCTCATTTTTTCACCATGTTAATTAATCAAATTAAAACTGTACATGACCACATTATGGTGTCTACAAGTTTTTGTCTCAATCAAACTGTTCTCTGTTTTTCACCCTTCCCCAGGCACGGCATTCGTCAGATGAGAACTCCGTGGGCTGACGGGCCAGAGTACGTGACCCAGTGCCCGATCCAGCCTGGATCGAGCTACACATACCGATTCACCATCGAGAATCAGGAAGGAACTCTGTGGTGGCATGCACATAGCAGATGGCTTAGAGCTACAGTGTATGGGGCACTCATTATCTACCCCAAGAACATCGCTCTTCCATACCCCTTTCCAAACCCCAAGGACATGGCTCTTCCACACCCCTTTCCAATCCCCAATTACAAAGAGGTCCCTATATTACTTGGTAAGAAAGCAAGCACACATTTTACCTCTTGAACTTACTACAACTAATCAACTTTCTCTGTCATCAGGAGAATGGTGGGACAGAGACATCATTAGTGTGTTGAGACAGGCCAGGTTTACAGGTGCTCCTCCCAATGTGTCTGATGCTTACACCATCAATGGCCAACCAGGAGATCTCTACAGATGCTCAAGCAAAGGTTAGCTACTATAACTCTCTATATATACATAATCCTATCTGAGATTTTTTTCAAATTACTTTATAAAATTATCAAATACTACATCTTAAAGAGAAAAAAAAAATAGTGTTATTAAAAGGAGACAAGTGCGAGTATGAGAAAATCACAATAAGTGAAATGACTTTGTATTTCTTGATCAATCAAGTAAGCTTGTCTTATTCAAAGGGTTTTTGATAATTATTCAAAATGAGTTTTTGTCAAGTGAATGCAACATCAGCAAGCCATTGAGCTCTATTTGGAAACACAAACCTATTTAGTTTGATCTTTCATCAAAATGATGATAAAATCTTCGTTTTGTGACTCAGAGACAACAAAGATCAAAGTGAAACCAGGGGAAACAGTTCTATTAAGGATCATCAACGCTGCACTCAATCAAGAACTCTTCTTCACCGTTGCTAATCACATGCTAACAGTAGTCGGAAACGACGCCGCTTACAACAAGCCCTTCGCCACCCAAGTTATCATGCTTGGCCCCGGACAAACAACCAATGTACTTCTCACAGCCAATCAGCCTGGGGGCCGTTACTACATGGCCGCAAGTCCATACGTCACTGCACAAAATGCAGCATTTGACAACACAACCGCTACTGCAATCCTAGAATACGACTATCCTTCCCAAGCAGGCCAACCCGGAAGCCCGTTATTTCCCGCACTTCCAAGATTCAACGATACAAACACAGTGACTGCATTCACAAGCCAACTCAGAAGCCTATATGCAACAGTCCCTATCACCATTGATGATGATCTATTCTTCACCGTCGGATTAGGACTCGTGAATTGCACACCCGGGCCTAGATGCCAGGGCCCAAACAACACGCGCTTTGCAGCTAGCATGAACAACGTATCCTTCGTTCTCCCAAGAACAACCTCGTTGTTACAAGCTTACTACCAAAACATACAGGGTGTGTACACCACAGACTTCCCTCCTGTACCTCCGGTTACGTTTGATTATACGGGGAATGTGAACAGAGGACTGTGGCAGCCTCGTTTTGGGACTAAATTGTACCCGTTGAGGTACGGTTCGAACGTACAAATTGTGTTGCAAGACACTGCTATTGTGTCAACAGAGGATCATCCTATTCACCTTCATGGGTACCATTTCTATGTTGTGGGGCAAGGTTTTGGCAACTTTAACCCTGCTACTGATACCGCAAGATTCAACCTTGTTGATCCTCCTCTGAGGAACACCATCAACGTGCCCGTTGGAGGGTGGGCCGTCATTCGGTTCGTTGCAGATAATCCTGGTAAGTGCAAGAATATACATGCATCTAACATCTGTGGACTTCTCTTTGTTTTCATGGTTTATGGGGATATCTAGAGATGTCACAACTTGAAAATAGTCTGCAACTCAGAGTTGTTCGATCGTTTAGTCCAATGACTCGGATGTAGAAAGTGAACATCCAGTAGACAAATCAGCATTAGCATCAATCAAATGTTTCACTTCTTACAAGTGTTCATTGGACTAAAATGCCGAACAATTCAATGCTACTGGACAATTCCTCAATCCATGAAAGTTAACAAGACTGATACCAATATAGAAGTAACTTACAGGATTAAAAAACTATCCCCATTTTTTTAACTTTTGAGTATTGATGAAATTTGCCTTTTTTGTAGGAGTTTGGATAATGCACTGCCACATAGACTCCCATCTGTCTTGGGGCCTTGGCATGGCTTTCGTGGTTGAGAATGGGCCGGGAGAGTTGCAGTCTATGGAGGCTCCTCCACCTGATCTGCCTCCTTGTTAGGGATTAGGACCCAGTGAAACACTAAACTCCTGTTGTATCTTTGATTTATTTAGTCATCGTTTTCGTCTTCAATTGTTGCTGATTAGGTTTATTTCACTGACAGAAACAAGTGAAAATATTTGTTAAGATTGTAAACGCTATGAAATGGTATGCATGACTTCATTGTTTTCTTTCCAAGCTTATTTAGATAGAGTTGATTTCAACTATCTCAAGTTTATGAGTTAACTAAGCCGAGCTATGTAAGAGGAAAATCATTTAGAAGCAAAGAGTCGTCACCAAACAATTATAACATCTGTAAATCAACTACATTTTCAGAAGACAAAGATCATGAGATAGCATCAATCTGTAAGATAAATCAACTGTGTTGCTGTAATTCTCAACGTAGAACAACAACATTCTGTAGTATGAGTAAATCAGATTGCATCCATTCCTGTGTATAAGTCCAGCCACGAGGCTTGGAATCGAGGGACAGAAGATTCATGAAAGGATATACATTTTCCCTGAACTAATATGTTCAGATTTTCATATATGTACTTACTCAAATGGTGTTTAACTAGTCTGATTTCCTAACACTGCAATTTACATTTTACACATGCATTAGCTTCTATCCCTTTCTACGAAATGAAATCCTTCCAACTAAACTACCTGAACCCTTCTTTGGCCTCTTAATACTTGCTGTTGCACCACTAGAACAGAACCTCTACAGCCAAAATCGTCAGAGGTAATAAACTCTCCTATAACACCAAGCTCATGGTCCTCACTCCAATGTGTTAATCCTTGCAGGAGAACGTGATTTACCATTTGGTTTCTTCCCACGATCCACAGATCATAGCAGTCTTTATTCATTGCCTGAATAATAGCAATAGTTTCTTCGCCATTCTTTACCACAGCCTCTCGATAAATAACCCGATTATTCCCTTCGTTTTTCACCCAAAACCATGTCACCAACTGATCATCGAGTTTCTTCTCCAACAGAATATCTCCCTCATTTTCATACGCAAGAAATCTAATTACGGTGAGTGATATCTCGGGACTTCCGGCTGCACGATCTGCATAAGATAGGGCCTCCCTTGAGTCCGCTCCACCCAAGAAAAGTACAACAAAGTGATGCATTGAACTTCTCAAAACACCAGGTACAAGACTTTGGAAAGGACTCTTGTCTACTAGAACTCCAACTGAGCAAGGGGAGTGTGCTAAAACATTAGAACTTATGGACTGAGAACCTTGCTTAATCTCTTTCGTCCCATTGGTGCCCTCCGACATTGCTTTGTGAAATGGTAGGATGATCAGACAAGCTTGCTTTGAAAGAGCCAGCTCACAAATATCCTGATACATGCTTCTCTTATATGCCATAGCAGTATAAGAATGCATCTTTATGTATTCACCTCTGGCCTCCTGGAAAATCTTAAGAGCAGTATGAACAGAACTGAATTTGCACTCTCTATCTCCTTCTGTTTCTTCTTCATTATCATGGTCGATGAATACTGGGTTAGCACGCCCAACAAGCTCAATGAGGCATAAAGCGTGGACACAGAAAGGACTGTCAACAGTTGGATTGGAGAGTTCGAGTAATTTCATGAGTCCATATAGATTTTCTTCATCATGAATACAAGCTACAATATTGAGCTCTGTGTTACCAGGGGCGTGTTGAATATTTCGTCGTTTGTTCACCATATAAGGCCTTGTAGGATCATGGAGTATGCTTATTAAGGGCGTACATACAGCAGTTATAAATATTGTTGATATCATTAGAATAGTGAATTGAGGTACCCCTATCATCTGCATAGTTCAAAAGAGGAATTATATGCATATATAAGGAAAAAAAAAAATTGAGCCGAAGTTCATAATACCAGTTGAAAATTAAGAAGGTACCTGGAAATCCATCCAGTGCATAAATAGCAAAAATTCCACTTCACCTCTTAAACTCATTATTAGGCTTAGGGTGAGGCTATCTCTGATGGTCATGTCAAAGAGACGAGCAGTAACGAGCGTGGAAACCAATTTCACTGCGTATCCAACTAAAACCATGTTTAGAAGTGGTTGCAAGTGAGACCATTGACCACTCATGGAGGAAAAATCGGTAACCATGCCTAAATACATGAAAGAAAACGGCATGAGAATATCTGTTAAAATTGTCTCACTTTTTTCCACAAGAATTGCGCCTAATGGTGGGCCCTCCGGCACAGCCAAGCCTAGCCATAATGGTCCATTGGCAATAGCTAAGCCTAACATATCTGCAAAAAATGCAGAGACCATAACCCCCAACAATATGGTGATAACATATATTTGATCCACCGGTTTTCCTACAGGGGTTGTTCGAATGATCCATATCATGAATTGTCTTGCAGCACCAAAGATCGATGCTAGGATGACCGTCAATGAAATCATGTACCATAAAGCAGCTATACTCCTATCTTCCCCTTGTTTGGAGGCCTCGAATATAGTTACACCATTCATTCCAATTACATCGCCGATTAATGCAGTTGACAAGGCTATCCTTCCTATTTCAGAACTAAGTAGGTTGAGCTCCTTCATGATAGGATACAAAACAGGAAACGCTGTCATCGATAAAGAGGAGGTTATTCCCCAAATTGAAGAAGTTCTTCTGAGCTCCTTATCCAACGACTTCCTCTCCAAGAATGCAGTACCCACACTACAAAAGAGAGGGGCAAAGACGCCAACTAGTGCAATCCACCAATGCTTTTTATCTGCTTTCCTTATTGAAGTAACGTCCATTTTGACTCCAGTTATGAATAGGAAATACAGGAATCCTATGACTCCAAGATTTTGCATCACATATAGGGCGTTATCAGGGAACAAATATGCATGAAACTTCTTACTACGACTTAACACAGACGGCCCTAGAATAATGCCACCCTGTAAATCAATCAAAGCACAGAAAAAAAACATCCGTCAGCTCAGTGAGACAATTCGACAAACACGTGATGCGCAAATAAACAACGCCCAAGATCATCATATCTAAATGCGCGAAACAATAAAATTTGCGCCGAAATTGGCTCTTCCTCCAGATGAATCATTCAGGAAGGGAAACCGAATCAAGAATCAAACAATAATAAACAAATTAATAAAACTCACAATGATCTGTGAGATAACTTTAGGCTGTCGCAGGGGCTTGAGGACAAACCGAACTATGCGAGTAATGACGATGAGAAATGATAACTCCAACAGAAGAAGGGGGAAAGAGAATTTCAATGGATTCTCGCCATAAAAAACTCCAAAGGAATGATCGTTTTTTATACTCCTACATATATAAACATGTTCTCTCATCAACATTGCTGGTAAAAGTGTGAGTTCGTCGCTTTACTCATTCTTCCATTGAATTAATTAATCTTGATGGAAGCCATGAATGAATATCGCAAGAAACTAATTACAGTGAGGCATGAAGGATTGGACAAGCGCTACTATAGATGACCGTTGTGTGTGTGTTAAATTTCTTATTTTTCTCCAGGGTCAATTGGTGTGTTATTCGCCATTTTTTTTAATACATATTTGAATTAAAAAAAAAATGATATATTTATAAATTGGTTCAAAAAATTTATACGATAGTATGTTTTTTTTTTTTTCACATGACCAATATATAATTTTTATTAATTTATTCAACCATTTTGTATATTTCACTTTGTTTTACCCTTAAAAAATTCGATAATTCATATTATCCTTCAAGTTTGCAATTTTTTTTAAATGTAATGTTAAAACTAAAAAGTACTCCCTTTATTTGTGATATTTGATCTTGTTGCCTTTAGCACAATTAATAAGAAGAATAGATACATTATATAAAAAATAATAAAATAAAGTACTCAAGAAATTATTTCAAAGATTTTGAGTGTGAAATTTTAATGACAAATATTATAAATAAGTATTAAAAAATTTAAAAAAAGTATTTCACACGTGTACGCCAGCGTGACAACATTTCACGCGCTCCGGCGAGACACGTCATCAGTTGCTGGCCAGAAAAAAAAGTGTATCGAATTGAAACTCTTTAAAAGATTGAGATTTTTTATAATACTCGTGAAGCTGAGGATTAAATTGAAAGTTGAGTAAAAAACGGTGTATTTATATAGAATTAACCCTTATTATTTTCAATATTTTTTACACTATTTCTATTACTTTTTCACTTTTTCCATCACATCACTTATACTTTTTCACTTTTACCTTAATCAGTGTGCCCAAAAGCAACGAGCAACTTATACCGGGATGGGAGGGAGTAAATTTTTTCCAAAGATATATTAATAAAAATATACATTATACGATAAATTATAAATTTAAAACATAGTTTATAACATCACAAAATATAACAAATCAACAAATGTTAAAAACTATCATAATACTACATTGTCCAATTTCTAAATGAAACGCAAAAAGAGTAAAATACATAGTACGAATAAATTATGAAGTAATTCAATTAAACTTTTATTTTTTAGTAATTTAATAAATTAGTTTTATTTTTTTAATTTTAATTCTAATTAGACCTTGGCGTCGGCGACCGAGGACCTTCAAGCGCCTAGACGGTCTCAGCGACCGCCATTTACATCTATGATTGGGGCACGTGGGCAGGCGAAAGCGGGCCCTTTCTACTAAGTTCCAAACCAATTAATATATGGGGTGACTTACATATAGGTTCAAAAAAGTCACTATATTTACAAATATGTGCTGTGCAGAAAAAAAATGTGATTCTGTGCAGAAGAAAAATGTGCTTCTGTGAAATATTTTGAACTTATTTGTAAATATAGTGATTTTCTTGAACTTATATGTAAATCATCCTTAATATTGTTGTGGGTGTAAAGAAAGTGAAATGAAGATTAGATGAGCAAGGTACTGCTGTTAATTGAGTTTAATACTATCAACTGAAGAGGTCAGTTGAGGGAGTCAGCTGATGGGTCAGGATGATGGTCAGGATGATGAAATCAAGATGATGGTCTACTGATGAGAAGTCAGCTGAGGCACAGCCTCAACTGAGGACATATTATCAAATCAGCAGATGTGAAAGGGGATTACTGATTCCAAGTCAAGAATTAAACCAAGACACAGTTAGTAAGGAGTTTAAGCTTCCAGTTGAGCAATTGGCGAGAAGTTTTGAGGAATCAAAACTGAAAATCGTTGGGCTCAAATCGTTATTCATTTTCGATTGTAACTGTAGCAGTTTCTTGTTGGTTGGTTACGATCACAAGCATTA
>JAPKLY010000047.1:1633302-1692168 GCA_026898435.1 Prunella vulgaris
GGGTAGTATGAGATACATAGAGAAATTCTCATAAATTTAAATAGAGATTCAATTTCCATTTAATTCTTGTAATTTGTATTTTCTTCGATCGATTAGTGAGAGTGGTGCCTCATCCGTGGACGTAGATCTTTTTTTTTTTTTGATCGAACCACGTAAATCTTGGTGTTATTTAGTTTTCTTTATTCATTGGATCCCAGGTCACTCATTCAAGTGAGGAGCCCGATGGCTAGGTGAGTTATGTAATGATATCAACTTAATTTATCATTAGTGGTAGCTTACACATTGAACATAATTTCGTAGGTTAATATGTAAAAGTCTATGGCCAAGTTAACTACCACCAAACTTATTTTGTAGACTTTAGTTGTAATTAAGTCAATGTATATAAAATATCTTAATTCTCATAAAATAAATACAATTGAATAGTTATAATTCATGAATTGGTGGGTCAATATTTGGGATTTTGTTGTAGTTAGATTGATGCAATTTATAATTAAGAGATGTCTACGATACTAGATTTTTTGTTTTTTAAATTGAATGAATCAATATATTCTTATTAAGGTGATAAGAATATTTATATTCGTCAATTTTGATCTTTGCACCCTATTTTTCTTATTATTGGTGTCTAACATGAAGGGTAACTAAAATATACAGAGATTATTGCAAATATATAATATAAGAAAATGCAGGATTACAAATATTGGGTGTAAGTGTTTATATTGTGTAGGTGTTGTTCGAAGTGTGATCGACACAAGAGATAATACTGACTATCATCAGATTATAAACTTGCAAGAGAAGATACAAGTTTAAAATGGAAGACTTGTCACGCCCAAAATTTACATTTCAAAAAAAAAAAAAAAATGTGCGAAAGTCTTCTAAGTTTTCTGAGATTTTCAACAAATAATTGGAATAGAACTTGTCTTGGAACGCGACTAACTTTCTTTGACAATTTTTTTTTTTTAAAACATGTAGGACTAATCTTTAAACCAACTTCTTCTTTTAATTACATCAATATGTCGACCCAGTTAAGTAAATAATCTTAATTATGCATTCATCTCACAACACGTCATTCTTGACATAAATAAATAAAAATTTTACTTCTAAACATACAAACACAACTCAATATAATTTAATTCATACGAAGAGTGTGTTTTCAAACTCTAAAAGAAGTGTAAAATCACTTTTTTTTTTAAAAGTTGGTAAGACCTAACTTTTCAAAAAAAATAAATAATTCTACACTCTTTTTAGAGTTTGAAAGCAAAAAATCACAACAATTCATTGGATTTTGTAACTGGTCCAGTAGTGTATTTCCTAATCTCAAGTGTGCACAAGAAACATGCTAAATTTTGTAATTTATTTTTATGACTCTAAATACATAAAATAATTCACACAACCACTTAAATTAATAATCTAAACTAATTTATTACATATATTAACCTACATTTTCAATAATTAAGTATAGATTAATTAATCTTCATCATTTAATTTCTAGCTCGCATACAATTCAATCTAAATAAAATTCATTCAAATCCATCACATAAAATTAATCGAATATTCCCTAACATATGACAAGTACATCATACAAATCCTAAAATTTTCTAGACAAAGATTAAATAGTCTCACTTAAGGAAAAAATTGAAGGACTAGCATGCAAAAATCCTAATTTTTGTGCAATTAAACTCATGAATTAAATCTGATAATTATTATTAAATCATAGAAATATCACACATGTAAGTTTCTGAAATTATGTTGGTCTCAAAATAACATTTTTTCATGATTTTTGCTAATTTAATCACAAATCTAAGTTTAAAAGGACAAAAAAAGTTGCATAAAGTTCAAACCCTTATCTCGATATTTTCGGAAGTCTTTTTCCAGGGATACTCAACTACAATACTGACCATTCTCTAATTTTTCATGGTAAAATTTTACATAAAACATATTAATATAGTACTTGCAACAAATAAATCAACATGTATCAAAACACACCAAATTTCCATCATAAGTTCAAATCAAACCAACAATCCATAAATCAGGAAATCATGCATACAACCATAACTCCAGCTAATTAAACTACTTCGAACTAAAACATAAGTCTTGAATGCCAAAATCAGGAAAAGTCTGAAAAATAACCAAAGCTTCAAAAAACAACATGAATAAAAGAAAATTTTGAATTTAATCAGTGTTTAGATGTCCGACGTCATTACTCCTCGTAATCTGAAATATTTTTGGTGAAGGGTGAGTAATTAAAAATTAACTAGTGAGGAAAATTTACAAGTTCAAAAAATAAATTAAAGGATATGTGAAATGTACACCTGACCTCTTACTTTTGATACTTAGCCGCTTTACTGCATTTGCTGCATATCCCCTTTACGGCTATCATCCCTCATAAATATTTAGATACATAGTCACTTTACGACTAGTAAAATCACATAATTAAAACATGTAAAATCACATAAACTCATTAATTGAAATTTATAAATTGAACGTGTATGTTACCATTTTTTCACCGTTCAATTTTTCTCACCTTTGATTTTAAAAAGAGATAGAAATTTCGTTGAATTTATAAATTGAACGTGTATGTTACCGTTTTTCACCGTTCAATTTTTCTCACCTTTGATTTTAAAAAGAGAGAGAAATTTCGTTGAGACAGCTGGAATTTTGACTGCTCCTATGGCTGTGACTCTAAAGTTTCGGTCCTTCTTTTTACAATAGGTGTCGACCACTTTTTTAAATTTTTTATTATAAACGGCTGCTACTGCTCTTAAGTAAATATGGAGGGTGTTTACGGCTATTGAACTTAATAGGAAAAGAAAGGAAATAATTTGGCTTCTCTATTGCTGAAGGCACTATGTGCATAAAACAAGATTGCCGAAAATATTTCTATAATTTTTTTTTATCGGTAGATGTTAGTGGTTAGTAATTAGAAGTTAGTACACCAAGTCTCCAAATACTCATATCTCCAAACCAATCATATATCTCCTTACTATTTGTTTCCAAAGGAAATCGAACCCGGGTCACTCACTCAAGTGAGGAGCCTGGTGGCCAAGTGAGCTAACTCACCTGGTTAAATAATCGGTAAATGTTAGTTATTAACATGGATGTAAATGACGGTCGTCGAGACCGCCTAGGCGTTTGAAGGTCCTCGGCCGCCGACGCCAAGGTCAAATCACCGAGAAAAATCAACCAACACATTTGGCACTGCCGAGACTGCCTAGGCAGCCGCCGAGGTCGTCTTGGCACCGCCTAGATAATCATTACTCTTTTTTTTCTAATTTTTATTTCAATTTAAAAGTTAGATCTAAAATTAAAAAATAAAAACTAATTTACTAAATTACTAAAAAATGAAAGTTTAATTGAACTACTTCATAATTTATTCGTTCTATGTCGTATTATGATAGTTTTAAACATTTTGTTGACTTTTTATATTTTGTAATAGTTATTAATTATGTTTTAAATTTATAATTTATCTATAATATATATTTTTATTAATATATATTTAGAAAAAAATTAATAATAATAAATAAAATAGAATAACCTTGACATCGCCAAGGCGGCGCCTAGGCGGTCTTGGCGCTTGAAGGCACTCGACCGCCCGCCAACCGCCAAGCGCCATTTGCACCCTTGGTTATTAGTAGTTACAAGTTAATTTGTCAAGTCTCACAAACACTCCAAGTCAACCTTATATCTCATCCAATATCTCTAAGCCAACCTCATATCTCCCTTAATTCGTTTCCAAAGAGAATCGAACACAGGTCACTCACTCAAGTAAAAAGCCCGGTGACCAGCTCACCTGCTTAGTTTTGTTGTTTCTATTAAATAATGTTATTGTTTTGGAATTTAATTTTTTCTACATTTTTTTTTTTTCAAGTTTAGTATGTATTGAATCTTATGTTCAATTGAGGCTTATGAAATCTTCTTCTAAATTTTGGATTTCATTTTTCTTTCATTTTTTCACTTACTTTCAACTTGCACCCCACCTCTATTCCAATTTGTTTTCCCATAGGCACCAAAACACATCAAGGTGCATATTAAGGGGCCATTTAAGATTCAAAAATATCATAGATGATTTCATCATTAAGCCAACTCCAGCACTTAGTATCACAAACTCTTAAACTTTTCCATTTTTATTACATTTGGCAAGTACTGCTGACATGCTACATGAATAAAAGCGCCACGTTCTAACAGGTTTGTGCTGAGCTGATACTCTCTCTGGTAGGCAATTGCATCTCTGCATTAATCAAGTTCGTTGCTGCTCATATACATACATATGGAAGGGATAAGAAACCAAAGATGGAAGATAATAAATTATGCAGTTGTAACATTTGAGTAGTATTTATATACAAAATTATCCATTAATAAGATAAATATAGAATTCAAATTGAATGGTGATATATTAATTTTTTTTTAAAAATATTTTAAAAAATCAAGCCGGTTTAGCCCAATAGCCCGTCTTGAACCAGGACGGACTTGAAAATATGTGGCCCGAAGATAACAGGGCTCGACCTGGCCCGGCCCAAAAAACACCACGGCCCAGCTCGGCCCATTTGAAAGCTATAGCTGCCTAGTCGGCCTAGTCACTACCTAATGGGCACTAGACACCAACAATTACCCCAAAATGTGTTTTTAGCGATTTGATATAAAAAGGATCGGCTGGGAGCCAACTAGCGATTAGTCACAAAATAATCGGCTGACTATGACTATAATTAATATTCACATTCGGTTCATTGTAACAAATTAAATGGCCTCATCCCTCGTAATATACATTAATTATCTACCTTTCATAAAAAGTTTTAAATAAAAATATTTATGTAAACTTTCACCATGGACATTGAATTAAATACATTTTTTTCTTAGGGGCCGCTTGGTATGAAAATTCTTCAATGGTAATAGGAATGAGGATAAATGTATAGTAATTATAGTAGATAATGAGAACAAATTAATGAGGTACACAATATTAATTTTCCTCTTAAATAAGGTAATCATTATCCTCATTTGATTACCCTCATTTCATCCTATAATCATTCTCCTCAATCAATCCCCCATACCACAATCAACAACTTTTTTTTTGTCAACTTATTCTAAAATTGGAGCACAATACTAATGATGTAACAATCATAAACACAAATTATCATTCAACATATGTAAAGATAAAAAAGAAAAATAAAATTTCACTTCCATTACCATTGAAAAATTTAAAACAAACGTCCCCTTAAAATTTTTTATCTTGAACGGAGGGGTATTCCCTTATAATTTATTCTTGATAAGCAAAACTCCACCAAAAAATAATTAAAAAAAAATAAAAAGAGGATAAAAAGTGGTTTAGTAGTGGGGGTCTCTGTGGAAGCACATTGTGTGCACCAAACATCTCAGATTACAAAATCTCGTTGTACTAACGTTGGTTTCTTTGTTCCCATACACTTAGATGCAATGTGCCCTAAAAGTGGCACCATCTCTCTGAAATAATATGCTCCTGCCCAATCCAAATGCTAAACGTGTCACTATGTCCAGCCCCCATTTGAGGCCCCCATAATGCATTTACCTTTGTATAGGGAGGATCACTATTTTCAGAACCGGACCGAATCGACCGGTTCAACCGGTTGAACCGGAACCGGGAACCGGTCATGGAACTGGTCCGATTACACCCAAAAAAACCGTTTTTACGGTTGAACCGATCAAACCCGGTCAAAACGCTCTAAACCGGTCAGAACAGCTAAAAATCGGTCAGAACCGGTAGAACCGGCTATATTTTTAAAAATATCTTAATATTTATTTTTTTTACTTATTTTTATTTGTCTTCTTAATCCTAATCAAATCAAAAGCCAAAACCTTAATTTTCACAAAAAAAATATTCTTAACTGCTGCAGAACTAAAAAGAAATTAAAGAAAACTTGCTTTGATTGAGTTATTTTGTATCTTTTGTATTTTGTGGTGTTATTTTATGACTCTATTGTAATTATTTAATTTTATAAGTGAATATTTATTTTATTTAACATAGAAAATATTAAGAAATAAGTATAAATTATTTTAACAGTTGAACCGCCGATCCAACCAGTTGGACCGATTGAATCGTGAACCGGTGTCTTGTCCGGTTTGGTCACCGATCCAGTTATGAAAATACTGGGGAGGATAACGCTAATTAATCTCTATAATCAAAGGATGCAAAATGGACTTAGGCGTCGTTTATGCTGTACTATATTTTTTTTTAATTTTGTTTTATTTTGTTACTAATATTTAATTTTTTTAAATATATATTAATACAAATGCAATTTATTCTACAAATTATAAAATTAAGATATAGTTAATAACTAAATATATTTTAAACAAAATGTTAAAAATACTATTATTATTATTATTATTATTATTATTATTATTATTATACTATACTGTCCAACTTCTAAATGAAACATAAAAATAGCAAAATCAGTAGTACAAATAAATTATGAAGTAGTTTAATTAAGTTTTCATTTTTTTAGTAATTTAGCAATCAAGTTTCTGTTTTTTAGTTTTAATTTTAACATTTACTTGAAAATAAGAAAAAAGAGTAACAACCGTTAGCGGATTTGGTTTTAAATGGCGCCAATTGTATTGACCAATTTCTTTTGGTGATTTGGTCTTGATGTTAGCGCATCAGCGGACGAGTGCCATCAAGCATTTAGGTGGTCTTGACAATCGTCATTTGACTTTATTGCATTAATGTGATCTAAATTTTTTAGTTTTGTATGCATTAGGTGTAACGTGTAACTCAAATGTATTTTAAAAATATTTCTCTATTTATATTATTGAAAAGTCACACGTGTTATTACTGAAAAATAAATTTTTAAAAATATTTTTTCAATAATAACATGTATGACTTTTCAATAATATTCTATATAATTTTCTAAAAATGCACTTGACTTACACGATGCATCTAGTGCACAAGAGACTTACTCGTGATCTAAACTCATTTTCTTTTCAATTACGTAACTCGATCTTTATTTTCTAAAAATTATTTCTGACGTTTAGTTTTATGGTTGTATGTATGTTAATCATTAGATCTAGACTATACTTACACGGAATGCTCCAATAAATTTGAAATTAATATTGGTGAAAGGAGCTGCAAATTTTTGCATTCTATTTGAAATATAATCATGCATATTTCACCAATATTTGAATCAGACCCACCCCATGGAGCAGTTCCACCCTGCTCATAATATATAAAATACATATAACATATAATGTCATATAATATATAAAATAAATTTAATATATAGTATTTTATAAAATATCAAATAAAGTTTAAAATTATACTTTATATTTATTTATTGTAACTCTAATATAAAATAAATTAAAAACTATTTTTGTTGAATATGATTTGATAAATTTAGTGCATCATTTTTATATTAATATAATCTTATTTATCATAATTATATATATATATATATATATATATATATATAAAATATTATATTTTAGCATTATAATATGGGGCATGATAGGGTAGGGCGGGGCATGAGACAGGACGGGGCGGCGGGGCAGAAGCACGTGGCAGACATGGGTATTTAGCTACCCGTCCTGCCCTGTCATTTCTCATTGTCATTCCTAAATCCTACACGACGTACAAGTTATGCCAGGTCAAACAGTTTTTTCAAAAAAAAAAATATAAAAAAAAACATAAAATCTCATTTTCAGTGTGTATTATTATATAAAAAAAAAGGGTGTTATTATAAAAATAATTATTTATTAACATATGAAGAATAAGGTTGAATCACAAATAAACACAACTTTAAAGAACATTATAAATTAAAAAATTAAGCCTTAGTTTTGTATACACCAAACGCACCGTGCAAATCAAGTGCATTTTAAGCAGTTGCATCAATTATTACTGAAAAATCACACATGTTATTATTGAAAAGTGCATTTAAAAATCTTATTTTTCATTAATAACTATGACTTTTTAATAATAAGTGCAACATTTTAAAATGTATTTGAGTTACACCGTGGATAAAAAACTTACTCAAAAACTAATTTTTATAACTGGAAAATCAATTCATCCGAAATATAGATGAAAGTTAAATATATAACACGAACAATGAAAATCACGAGGAAGAAAAAACCTGAAAGGTGGGGTAAAATGAAACATCTATTAAAGAAGAACACATAAAAAAAATAAAAATTATTAGAGAATCATAATATCATAGTCTCTGATTCAATGATTTATTTGGTACTAATAAAAATGGAAGAATCTAAATAGTTGTTTCAGTCACTCATGTGTAATTACATGAAGAAATGAATGTGTTACTACAAGAATAATATAATATTATAATATTATAATATGAACTGGTAACACACTTTTTCTCAGACAACAACACTTGTTGTTCATAAATAATACTACCTCCATCCCGGGTCTTTCTTCAAAAAGACTCGCGCACGTAGATTAAGAAAAAAATAGAGTATGTGAGTGTGAAGTTAATTAATAAAATATAAAGAGTGTACTTTATTGACTTTTTTGAGTGTAAATTATTTCTTTTTTAAGGTATGAAGAAAGAGTTGGGACGTCCCGAAATGGAAAAACATGAAGAAAGAGTTGGGACGGAGGGAGTATAACTTTCAGCAATACAAAAAAAAAAGTAATGTACTTAAGGATAGGACGGGCCGCAAAAATATAGATCCGAAAAGATCCGGGTCTATTTGGCCTGGCGGGCCACTTGAGCCCAGCCCGACCCGATTTTTTTAAATAAAAATTTAAAATATTTTTTATATGATACTTCTTCTCTTAAAAATCTTTCATATGTTCTTATAAGTTATACATTTTAATTTTTTTCAATTTTATATTCTTTTAAATACTTTCAATAAATATTTTAATTGTATAAATATGGTCAAGAAATATGTGCATCTTCATTTAAACTTTCTCAAAAGATATTTTTAATCAAAAAATATTATCTCAATTTATTAATTAATTAATTTGTAATATTAAAAATATTAATTAGATAAGATTGACAATACTCTATTCAGAATCTTGATAATGTCACTTTATTTAATTAGAAGTTCCTATGTTTGTTAGTATGAATTATAAATTATAATTCAAACTTATTAGATGAATTTTGAATTAGTTGTTTAATTTTTTTTATGAATTTGTGTTTATAAAGGATTGTTAGAAAATTATTGTTTGAATTTATTTTTGTGTATGATAGTTTATTAAGGATTGTTGAATTATTTTTGTTTAACTATATAGAAATTTGAGTGTTATTTTAATTATTAAATTAATTTTGACAAATTAAATAAAAATTTTGACTATTTGAATAGTATTTGTATACGAAATTACCAATTAATTAATAAGATATATATAGAAATCTAATGTAATGGTGATATATTAAAAATAAAAATAAATAAAAAAGATCGGGCCAGTTTGGGCCGGTAACCTGTGTCTTGGGTCAGGACGGACTTGAATATAAGTAGTCCGATGAGATTCGGGCCCGGCCCAACCCATTTTACAGCTATAGCCATTCACCATTAATATTGTTAATTCATATAATATAAATATTACGGTATCAAAATACATACTTATATTACCATGAACAAATTTTAAATATATATAAATGACTCAATATTACATGTGTAATAAAGGAGAGAGAACTAAAATTAACGAGGGTTGTAAAGAGCACACTTGCCAAATAAAGAAATGTAAACCTCTAAGCAAGAAGGAAAAAAATATGAAACTTAAAATGAGACGGCAAAAATACAGTTTTCTATGAAAATAAATACTATTGTCTAAAATAAAATACTACGTTATACAGTACTGTTGCATATTAATATGGTAGATGAAAGATCAACATCGATCTACTGCTGTACATTAATTTTAAGAAATAATTATGAGTCAAAAAAATAAATAGTAAAATTACATGCATATATATATATATATATGGTGGTGGTGAAATTGAAAAATAATTGGAAAAGGAGTCAACATCCACAGCTATAGATATTCATGGACCATTACTAAAAAGCCTGCACAAAATTTAAGTCAAAAGCATAAAGAATATTAAACCCTAGCCCATAAGTCTTGTTATATATATATACATAGTCCTCTCTGTAGAGAAAGTGACTGAATTTATAACCTCTCTTCCCCACATACATCAATTGCCTCACCTGCTAGCTAACTCCTTTTCAGATATCGATTATTTTATTCCTCTGATTTCTGGATCCAAATTAAATACAGTCCATGATCGATTGTTTTAAGTCCCAATGTCACGACGAACCAACTTCAGAATAATTAGGAAGTCGAGTTTGATGGAATTTTAGAGCTAGTACTCAATTTTCAATATAAATTTGCATGCATTAATTAATTTGATCTTTAATCTTAATAGTTGGAGAGAAACTAATTAATTAATTTGTCTCTAATGATTAAAATTAACAATCATGAGCATGCATGTCTCAGAGAAATTTTCAGGACAAAGGAGAGAGAAAATTTTGCTATATTTGAAATAGAGTAAGGTACAATTATATGAGAGTTTGTATTGATGCCATATATATTTCCACTTGGATGCCATATATATTTCCACTTGGATGCCATATATATATATATATATATCGAATATTAATTTGACATTCATCAATATTACAGTTCTTCCGTTATAACTTAAGAACAGAAGCATGAACATATATATCGTACACTTGTAAGATAAGCCATAACCACCACTGGCAATATCATATATACCAACTATATATGGAAATAAAAGAGATATATTACTAATTAGCACCAAAATATAAATATATAAAACCATATTAATTTAATTCTCCGGAAGTGAAGCAAATACTTACATTTGTGTGAGTGCTTTTTATATGACCAGATGTAATTTAATGGGAAAATACACATTTTTATCCTATAAGTTTGGTTGACTTTGGTTTTCGTCCTCTTAAGTTTTGAAATTTTGTTTTCGTCCTTTAACTTACCAAAAATTATGGTTTTCGTCCTCTTAAGTTTTGAATTTTTGTTTTCGTCCTTTAACTTATCAAAAATTATGGTTTTCGTCCTCCAACCGCATATAACCAGTCATACAATCGGTAATACACACGTGGATCCATTTTTTTTTTTAAGCGAAATACTGACGTGGGGGTATTTAATTAGAGGAAATTATGTCTTGATGGATAAAATACACGATTAACTGTAAATTCTCTCCCAAATCAAAACCCTAGTCGATCAAATCTAGGCATGGGGGTTTGAGAGAATTAGGAAAAAAAGGAACAAAGATCCCCAAATCAAAACATCCAAAAGCCTAAATTCTTTTGAGCGCATACTCACTGCATGGAAAAGAAGAGGGATGTCTTCAAGAAATTCGTATGAATCAACGAGTTTCGAGCGCAATATTAAGTGTCATTGTAGTTTCGTTGCATGGTTTGTACATCATATTCAAAACTGAATTCGGACAAAAGATTCTATGGATGTAAGTATTGAATAGTATTTGGGAGGGAATTTACGGTTAAAAATGTATTTTGTCAAAACCCAATTCCCTCAAAATACCCCCACGTTAGTATTTTGTTTTAAAAAAAAAAAGAAAGAAAAAATATATCTACGTGTTTACTACGGTTGTATGACTGGTTATAAGTGGTCGGAGGATGAAAACCATAATTTTTGGTAAGTTAAAGGACGAAAACAAAAATTCAAAACTTAAGAGGACGAAAACCATAATTATTGGTAAGTTAAAGGACGAAAATAAAAATTCAAAACTTAAGAGGACGAAAACCGTAATTATTGGTAAGTTAAAGAACGAAAATAAAACTTCAAAACTTAAGAGGACGAAAACCAAAGTCAACAAAACTTATAGGACAAAAATGTGTATTTTCCCTAATTTAATCATGCAACCAAATCCCATAATCCAGACAAAAAAACAATATGAAACTGTGTGAGAGAGAGAGAGAGCATGCTAGTAGGGTGTTTGTGAATTGTAATACATTTTTTATATATGTATCCCCTTTAATTTCCCAAACTCCAAGTTATTACTTATAACCCTGATTTGCACTTTACATTTTTGGAAGTGTGGAAAGCCTGAAAAGAAAAGCACAAAGCATCATTTGTATCTAAATATATATATATATTGTTTTCTTCAGTTAAAAAAACTTAACACACACTCTTCGACTCCCCCTCAGCTATACTCATGAAAGCTAATTAACAGGGAACAGAAAAACGTGCAAATAAAATAATGATCATCATCCAAAGAAAACAAATTAAAAAAGCCAAGAAAAAAAAATAACTAAAAAAACAAATTAAGATTCATGAGATGGAGGTCAAAGATAAAACCTTACATTAATAGAAAATGTCACCGTGGGAGCAAGAAGGAACCATGAAACTCAGGATGGATAGCGCCACCACCAATTTACACAACTTTACGTAAATCATACGGCGCTATCCCTCCTGAGCTTAACAGTTCCTCCTGATCTCTACTTGAGAAATTACAAAGGAAGATATATATATTTTTTTTTTTTAATTTGGAAGAAATATATGTAGATGGTGAAGAAAGAAGAAGGTTAGGGAGTGTATTTATAGGAGGAAGTTTTGGGCAGGAAAAAGGGAGATGGACCAAGCTAAGACATTTGTTGGAACTAGCTAGCTAGCTATAAGCGTGTATTTGCAGCTCTTTCAATTTTTGGGCATTATATATCCATCATTATTCATTTGCCATTTTATATATTTGT
The DNA here is from genome assembly GCA_026898435.1 of Prunella vulgaris. Classification (NCBI taxonomy): domain Eukaryota; kingdom Viridiplantae; phylum Streptophyta; class Magnoliopsida; order Lamiales; family Lamiaceae; genus Prunella; species Prunella vulgaris. The sequence goes on from JAPKLY010000047.1 coordinate 1,645,966, forward strand.
TTTAATTTTAATATCACAAGTCAAATTGAAAACTTTCACTACGTACTATCATTATGTGCCGACTAGACACTACTTTCTTAATAAATACTTAATTAATTATTTAGCGCCAAGTGGTGTATATATATTTTTTACTTTTATAATTTGCTTGATAATTTAGTCAATGTGGAATTTCAATCTAATACTTTACATCAAGTCTCCTATCATGATGGATGGATCTAAATACTTATCACGATTCAGTAATTATATTTGCTAATATATTTTGATATTATATTTCATATTTTCAGTGAAACTTAATATGATCAATATTTCAATTATATTTATTTACATATGTTTCAGTTATATCATACTACAATATGCATGATTTACTTTTTATAAGTGTATATATGTCCTATATACACTATAGCACAAAATTAATTACCACCACAAGATCAAAAGTAGACAGTAAATTTTGGACTTAAGTTGCGCCATACAACTTGTAGTGTAATTTTAATCAAAATTGTTTAAAAAAATCAATCAATTTTAATTTTACGAATCATAAAAATAAGTGGTCGAAAAATATTAATTCATATGATGAAAAGTATTACTTTTTCTGTTTCATATCAATTTGCACACTTATCTTCTTTGAATGCCATCAATTTGCACACTACTAACAAAGTAAATATATCGATCTGTGTGCATACTCACAAAACTATAAACATATTTACTTATGTACCATCTCTTTTTCAAAAAAATACATTTTTCTTAAAAACCGTGTCACCCCTTTGAATGCAAATTTATGTGGGATTGGGGAGTATTTATATATATATATATATATATATATATATATATATATATATATATATATGTATATTAATTGAAAACTATTTTCAGCCTACAAATAATATTTTTCTTCATATGAACTAACAACAATTTTCTGTGAATGTGTCAAATTTTAATCAAACTTTGCATCAATTGCACCATAAAATTGCCGCACAGAAGTTTTTAGCCTAGCTAATATTGTAACAACGTATGAATTTTATTTTATATAATAGAATTATTGTAATTTCGTGATGATGGCAACGCATTCTCTTTGGTTAAGCCAATTGGAAGTTTGGGGCATGAGTAGCGTCAAGTTTAAGGCCCATCTATCCTGTAAAATGTTGGTTTCCATTCACTATCATTGTGTTGTCTTGTCTTTGAATTAGTTGTTAATTATGAGAATAGTTCATATCGCTTGACCAACCAAAAATAAATAAATATATATATATATATAGTGCATCTGATGGTTAAAATATAATAAATAATAAAATGAAAAATCGAGGCTCGTGAAGAACACGATTTCCATAAAATAAATAATGCCCCTCGCTCTAGGTGCTTAGTGAATCAAAGGGACAATTGTTTCCCAGGATACAACGATAAAGCAACGATATAGCACAATATATTGCTTAAAATGAACTAAAATATTGTTCGTAATATCACCGGAGCATGAACGAAAATAGCAGAAAAATGGGCAAATGAATGTGGCAAATTGTCGGAAAAGTATCTGAATATTTTTCCACTGAAGCTTTTGTGTTTCTTGCAACACATAAGAATACTATTTATAGTATTCAAAATAACTGTTGGAGAGTGACCATAAAGAGTCGTAAATGGTCTTGACCGTAACCGGAAAAACGTCTGAATTTATTGCATTAACTCAAAATTTTAAAACGCGTTGTAACTGTAGAGATTGAACTGAGAAGACTGAAATATCTTGCTTTTATCCCCCAACCTTGAAATGATCTATCTGTTTAGGGTAGCAAGACACCCCATCAAGTTTCGCATTTATTTGATGTTAGTGGACTCCTCCATGTCCAAGATCGCCTTAAACTTATCTAGGTTAGCTTCGATGTCTCGATGGTTTATGATATGTCCCAAGAATTTTTTGGAATCGACCCCAAAGTTGTAATGTTTGGAGTTCAACTTCATGTTGTAATGTCTGAGGATGAAAAATTATTTTAGCAAGGTCTTATTGACAGTCTTCTTTCTTCAGGTACACCTAATGATTTTTTAAAATTTGTTTTGTGAATATCTTGTTTACCAGATGTTGGTAAGTTACCCTTACATTTTCCAATGCGAAGTCCTACGCTAGCAATATAAGTATTTTTCACTGAGAAAAGAGGTATGCTTAATATATTCCTTGGCCATCGAAATTTGGTGGCACCCTACAAAAGCGTCTATGAAGGACATAATCTCATGCCCAATTATGTTGTCCATGAGGTGATCGATGTGGAGCATTGAAAAATAATTTTTGGGTCAAACTGCATTGAGATTGGTGAAATCGATGCATAACCTCCATAACTTGTTTGCCTTTTTCATGAGGACTGCATTTAGTATCCATAGTAGCTCATCCCTAGCTATTTGATCAACTAGTTATATAACAACTTCTTAATCTCTTCGGCTAAGATAACATATTTTTTGGGGTCAAACTTGTATCTTTTTTATGGATAGACTTTTCTTTTAGATCAATTTTAAGGTAGTAACATGCATGTTTAAGTCACTTCGACAATGTTTTGGTGGTACCAAACGAACACATTTATGTTGCTCTTGAGGAACTACATTATTTTTCCCGCATTCTTTTGAGATTTGGGAGCCAATAGTTACCTCAAGTTCAGGAGCATCGGGGTTGACATGAATGTGTTCCAAGTCCTCTATCGTGTATGTTCTCTTTAACTTCCTTGGGCTTTTGAACTCATCTCTAGAATCGAGGTCCGAGAACACTAGTTTGAAATCGATTCGAGACTCTAAATCATCTTCTGCCTTGACTCTTATATGTTGGTTCACCTCTATGGGGGCTTCGACCTTGTCTTCATCCGTAGGACAATTTGGCTCTTTGATGTGGATATTGAAAATATATAGCTCATTTGGTTCGTAAGATAAAAGTATCTATCCGTAAAAAACATGCATGTTTTTTACGGATATACTTTTATCTTACGAACCAAATGAGTCCTATAAATTATTTTTTGGTTGGTGAAAAGATGTGAAAGAACAATTACAACTGAGCAAGGCGTTGATCACTATTTAAAGTATTTTCCCATATACACTCCATTTGTTAAAAGATAAGACAAGAGTTAAAAGATCACACTTTAAAACTTTATTAAGTATAATTTAACAATTAAGTTAGGGATTAAATGATGGCCACGTTTAATGTCCTTCACCACCCCAACATACCTTTATAAATTATACTTTTGGAACTCCGGTATTTCCCCCCAAGTAATCATTATACTTAAAAGGTGACTTAATTTAGTAACTGTGAAACAAATATTGAAATAGTGAAGGTGAAAAGTGTGTGAAAAATTTGTAAAAGTAAAAGTTGAGGGTCTAGATTTGAATATATAGAATCTTCCTCGTTGATGTGTACTTTAAGAAAAATATTTATATATATACAATATAGGTGTGCATGCATCAATAGGGTGGCATGCCGTGCCATACCGTACCGTACCGCACATACCGTATACCATACCGAAATTTTCGGTATGCATTTTTGTATACCGATATCATACCGAATTTTTCGGTATACCAAAAATACATACCGCATATCGTACCGAAAATTTCGGTATACCGTACCATATCGATATTTCGATATATTCCGATCTATACCGAAATACCGGTTCATAGCGAAATATCTACCGGTATATACCGTCATACCGGTCCATACCGAAATAATTGAAGTATAATTTTAATTAAAAAAATAAATTTAATATTAAATTACCAAAATGGTATATATCGGTATACTGAGATACCGAAATATTCTCGGTATACAGGTTTATACCGAAAATATTTCGGTATATACCGTATATCAAAAATTTTAAAATTCTATACCGATACCGTACCGAAATTTTTGATAAATTCGGTATTTTTCGGTATGGTAAGTACGGTATACCGGTATTTGCTCCACCCCTATGCATCATGCAATTAACTTATTTTTAAATAGTCATAGTTGATTTATTAAAAAAATACTTTTATATACACAAAATAAAAAAGATAGAGTGATGAATAGAAATTTGAGAAAGTAATTAATTTTATAAATATCTATGCATAAAGTAAATAAATGGATTGAGCAAAACTCAAAATAATGACATTTTATGTGTATATTATGGGGGTGGAATATGCGAAGAATCTTTTATTTTCAAAGTGCGAAAAAATAAATTATTGAGCTGGAAGAAAAAAAATGAAAGTAATTGTATGACAGAATAGTATTTATTTTATTTATTGTCTTAACTAAAAAATATGAAGAAATTTTTTTTGTATGAAACCTTCTCATTACATAAGAGCAGCTAAAAAGAATTGGTGATAGAATTATAATAAACTGTGATATTATTTTTAAGAAAAGTGATAGTTAATTTTTCAAAAATTCGATGATAGATTTATAATAATGTTTTTTTGTTGAAAATGTTATTACATTTTTAAAAAAAAATGTTCAAAATGTTATTACTTTTTAAAAGTCAATCTTTTAATTAGTTGGATGCAGGCAGCCATATAGTCGCAATGTATAAGAAGTATACACGTTTAAATGTAGTTACACATCTTCACTTGGCTGACTTAATTATTTATAGTAGGGATGATAATCGGGCGGCTTTAAATCCAGACTCGTTACGAACCTATCCCGTACGGGCTGGGTAAAAATCCGGTCAAATGGGTTGTGGGGTGAATTTGAATCCGTTTGACCTAAGATCTGTCGGGTCTGGAATGTGTCCTGTTATTAGGTGGATTCGCCCTGAATCCGCCCCACATATAATATATGTATATATGTATTAAATATATATAATTAAATGAATGCATTATATTATATATTTATAATAAATATTTAAAAATTAGACTATTAATTAATATATTCATTAAAATATTAGATATGTTCATAAAGTCACGAACAGAAATTATACAAGGGTTCATTAATTGATTTTTTTATCATTTTAATTTTTATTGAACAATATATGTATGATTTTAAATATTTAGATATAATATGTCGAAACTTGAGATGGACTATTTTGTGTATTTATTGTTTAAATCATTCAAATGCATATTGATGTTATATTTAAAGATATTTTTTGTAATGCATTTGTATGTATAATAAAAATAAGTGGGTTGACAGTTGGGGCGGGTAAAATCCGCCGGGGGGCAGGCTGGGGCGGGTCCAACTCTACATTAAGGTGGAGTGGAGCGGGTCCTGGGACAGGCCAAACCCGTCTCAAACCCGCCCCGTTATCATCTCTAATTTATAGTTATTGTGATGTGTAATATTACATTTAAAAAAATGTAATATTAAACTTATTTTATTTTAAGATATCAATTAAATTTTAAATTAATTTTGATTTTATCAATTAAAAATACATAATAAAAAAAAGTTGGGATATTATATATTAATTACTGTTTAAGATATAATTGATTACTATATAGGGTATTATTGATTATCACTAGAAATATTGTTGATTATTACTCATGATATCATGACCTATTATTATTTGGATATTGTAAATTAATTTACTGTTTGAGGTACTGTTGACTACTATTTATATTATTACTGATGCAAAATACACAATGCACATCGAATTATATATTTTTATAATTAATTTTAAAAATTCAAATACATATTGATGCATGCAATTGGGTACACAAAATAATCACTCCACCAATAAAATAGAGAAAAACCACTTATAGTAATAGGAGCATACTTGATCATATATATTCACCAGATGAATGTCTAAATTAGCTGTCAACATCATTATGTTCCCATGCTAGTTTCGTAAGCATACACAAATGTATAATCATATAACTATATTATATTAGAGCTGTAAAACGTGATGATTTAAAGTGTATAATTGAATTTTTTAGATGTATTTATGAAGCTTCAACAAGGCATCATTTCTTTGTGGCATGAGGTGTGACATTTTTTTCGAATCAATGCATCCCTATCAAGATTCACTTCCTCTCATATTGGTCATATATAAGGAATTGTTATAATGAGATGCAAGAAAAATTATAAACAAGAAATAACAAATATAGATTTATTTATGTTGTCACTATTTTTGTGTTAATTATTAGGTCTATATTATGGTCAAGGTGATTATTGAGTACTAAATGACCCTATTTCATATAGAAATATTGGGCTTCAAAATAAGCTCAAAGCTCAAATTGGGCCAAACCAGCTTGGTATAAGGTTTAAGGATAGGATCCGGATATTTTTACCCCAGTTTTTGAGTACTTCACCCCAATTATTAATTCACTACATTATAGATCAATTCACCCCACATTTAATTCCAAAACTACCCAAACTATTATCACTTCACCCCACCAATAACACAAAAATAGAATAGAGAAAAGGAAATTTGTTCGGAAAGATTTTGAGACCCGCGAGCGAAACGACGGCCGACGCCCACCGACGAGGAGACCCTGCGAGCGAAACGAGGAGACCACCGGAGAAGACCGACGCCGACCGGAGTAGACCCATGGAGAAAGGTACCAGCATATTTCTTTGTATTATTTTTTAAAAAATGGTATGTATATGCTTGTAAGTGAATGGGTTTTGTGTTTTGGGCACTTAATTGATCATATTTGTTGAAGGAATTCAATGGGCATGTGGATATCTTAGGAATATGATTATTTGTTGTTCGGATCTGGTTTTCCGATTTCGCAGAAGATGTTCGAAAATTTCAGTCGAATTTTGATAATTTGTTCGGTTTACATTTTCGAACAAAAACGAAATGTTCAGGTTTCATTTTCGAACAAAAGTGAAATGTTCAGGTTATATTTTCGAACAAAAATTAAATGTTCAGGTAAAATTTTCGAACAATGTATAAATGTTCAGGTAAAATTTTCGAACATATGAAGATTTTTCAGCAATTATTTTCGAACAATGTTCAGCAATAATGTGGATTATATGTTTGGTTCGTTATGTATTTGTGAATTGAATAATTTTATTTAAATGTATAGGGAAGGAGAAGACTCGGCCTACTGCTTCCTATAGAAGGAGGAAGCATAAACGTAGTGACCAAGAGTTGGATCTCGAGCCAATGCCACAACATTCTTTATTATATTCCGTAAGTGATGACCCCCATGATCTGGACAATACATGGGGTGCAGAAAAGTTTTCTTCAGATGAAAATGAAGAAAATGAGGAAAAGAAAGGTGACGAGGAAAATGAAGAAAATGAGGAAGATGAGGAAATGGAAGGTGGCGAGGAAGATGATAGAGGAAATGATGAGATAGAGGGAGATGATTCAGAAATACCTCATCCTCCACTTCTTCACGGGTTCAATAATCATATTGCGAGTTATATTTATAAGGGGTCTGAGAGAGAGGTGTTAAGGTGTCATGGTCATGTGAATAAACTTCTTCTATGGGAGTTGGATCCAGAAAAAGATCTCCGGTCATGGAAGGGCATGTTTAAAAAATCAAAGTTGTTGTCACTTCGAACGTCTTCATACAAGAATCCAAACAAGAACTTGATTACTGCATTTGTTGAGAGATGGCATCCGGAGACGAACTCATTTCACTTTCCTTTTGGTGAAATGACTATCACTCTTGATGACGTCTTTTGCATCACTGGTCTTCGAGTGGATGGTATCCCGGTGATGTGTACTGAAGATGCCCAGAAAACTGGAAAAACAAGATTGATGGAGTTATTGGGCTTAACAGAGAATGAAGCTAGAAAAGCTCTCGAGGGTGTATGTGGGTCGTCTGTCAGACTTACTTGGTTGGAAAACACTTTTTCCCCGATGATGGAGTCTAGTGATCCTTTGAAGGTGTTATATTCTGCTAGAGCTTATGTCTTGTACACGTTTGGGACCACTTTGTTTGCTGATAAGAGTGGTACACGTGTAAGCACCTCATGGTTGCAGTACACAAGGGACATGTCAACATTTGGGGATTATGCTTGGGGAACTGCGGCGTTGGCATATCTTTATAGACAATTGGGGCTAGCTTCGCAAGTGAAGGTGCGTCAGATAGGTGGTTATCTGACATTGTTGGAGGTAATTCCTATCAATTTCATGTTGTTACCTATTTTAATTAATTTTGAATATATTAAAAATGTTTGACTAAAATTTTCAGGCTTGGATATATGATCACTTCTCAAGTCTAATTTTGCCTCCTAAAAATCCGACTTTTAAGTCAGGACCACTGTCATCTGTCTACGCACCAGAAGCACATACGGGGTCATGTATGGAACGCTTCCGAGCGTTTAGACACAGTCTAGATGTGTTTCTTCCAACACAGGTTACTTTTATACAATTTTATCAATTTTATACAATTTTATCAATGTGTTTTTTGTCCCTTACAGTTAATCATTATGTCTTTGTATTGTAATAGGTTTCGTGGACTCCATATCATTCATTCAGGGATTTTTGTCCTTTTCAGCAAGTGGCCTTCTTTCATGGTTGCATTATTTGTGGGAATGTGGCTGAGCCTTACATGCCCGATAGAGTTCTTCGGCAGTTCGGTTATGTGCAAACGATTCCCGATAAGCCTCTTGCAGCTAAGGTGAAAAGGAGTCGTTCGATGAAACCAAAACGTGATTGGGATATCATGGGGGAGTATTATTATCAATGGGATACACACGTTTTATCTGTGGAACGTGTTGGTGAGAGATGCAAGCACCCTTGGCAAAGCGCTTATGATTACGAGGAATGGTTCACTGGTCAAGGTCATCCAAGAGTTTCAAATCCTGACACTACAAGTCTTATTGTTCGTCCTGAACCTGCACGTTCAACCCAACCGTGGGAGAGGATTGATGCTACAAAGTATGAGCTATCAAATTTACTGAAAAAGTATCATTCCGATGATGCACTGAGTTTAGATGAAGCAATGAATAAGGTTGTTGAAGTGATGACTATTCTCACTGGCCCAGAAGGTGGAAGTTCGTCACGTGCAGGACCAGGTCGAACTAGAGGAATGACTAGATCTCGAGCCAGACAAAGAGGCGGGGGTGTTAGGCGACTTGGGTAATGGGTGCATGATTGAATTTCTATTTGGAGACTTTGACAAATTCTAGGGTTGTTTATTTTGTGTTTTGGATTGTTGTTTTATGATTTGGATGGGAACTCATGGATATTAGGTGTTTTATGATTTTTGTGAACTTATGGATATTTGGTCTTTGTGAACTTATGGTTTTTGTTGTCATTGTTCTATGGGAATATATATTTTGATTACAAATGTAAATGTAAGTTCGAAAATTTGAGTTTTTTTAACCCCAAATGTAAATGTTCGTCAAAATCCCTGTATGTACAAATTTTTCGAACATATTGAGCATGTTCGGATGTAATTTTCGAACAAAATACTCATGTTCGACAAAAAATTTCGAACAAAAGTGGATTTCTTCACCTCCAAATCCCTGTATGTAAGAAATTTTCGAACAAATTGCTTTTGTTCGAATATAATTTTCGAACAAAAATGGATTTCTTCACCCCCAAATTTAGAAATACACACCCAGACAAACATAAAAACTCAAAAATCCCTGTATGTAAGAAATTTTCGAACAAATTGCATTTGTTCGAATTTAATTTTCGAACAAAATACTTTTGTTCGACAATCGTTTTCGAACAAAAATGGATTTCTTCACCCCCAAATTTAGAAATACACACCCAGACAAACATAAAAACTCCAAAATCCCTGTATGTAAGAGATTTTCGAACATATTGATTTTGTTCGGATGATATTTTCGAACATATTGATATTTTTCGGATATAATTTTTGAACATATAAAGGATGTTCAATTTTTTTTCCGAACAGACTTGTTATGTATTTTCGGTTAAAAGTTTCGAACATTATTTTCATTTCTCTTGATAAAATTATTTTCGAAGTTTGTTGTTTAGTTTAGTATTTCATTTTCGTAAAATTTGTAATGACAAAATTTCAATTCGAACATTCAAACAAAATATCACTTCAATATTCCATTTCCATTCGTCAAAAGATATAGATCCCAAAAGATGTACATCACACACGATATACATCACAAAAGATATACATCCACAAAGTATGTATATAATGTTTTGATCCCAAAAGATGTAGCTAATGTTTCGATCACAAAAGATGTACAATTTATCCTAACCTACTTCAAATCTTGCATACGATAATCAATCTCCACTTTCTTGAAATTAAAAGTTGTTTCCCATCCAGTAGCAATTGGTCGGTGGAACTCTCTCCATGATGTGACAATTGGGGGTAATGTAACTCCGGCACCGAGAGTCACCTATTCAATTTAAAAATAATATTAATCATAATATATTGATGGACAATTTGTGACTCAATATGTTATAGTATTTTGAGTACCTGCACGAAGTGGCTGTTGTTGTTAACCAACGCCACACAAATAAATCTTGGATTCGATGGCATTTCACTCCTATATGGGAGGAATGATAGTGATATGGTGGGGCTTAATGTCACGAACACGACATTATACACCGACGCAACCAAGTGGCCCATGTACGGTAATGTGAACCAGTGCTCAATATGTGCCGAATCACTGAAACAATTAAGATGTTTCATCGTGGTTGCAACCATGTCTGGGACTCGATAAACTTTCTCGTACAACTTGATATTGTAGGATAGCTCACTCATTAAATCTTGTCTCACACGTGCCCATTCATCCTCACCAAATCCTAAAAGGCCCGCAACCGCCCGAAATCCACAATGACCATCACCCTTTACATTATGGACATCAACCGCGTACTCTTGAAATTCCATAGGAAGCATTGATATGAAATAAGGTGTAGAACTAGATCTACTACCTCTCCGAGTCTGCACACGTATATAATAAAATAATATTAATTAAAAGGAAAGAAATTAATAAAAAAAATATATAAATACGTACCGGTAGCTTTTTAGACACTCTTGTGTTTTGAGACTTTGGCAATGAAAGTGAACTCTCTACATTGTAAACCACACTCTCTTGCGACTGAACATACTCAAACAAACTGGGATCCCTTTTCGTGGATTTTTCTGAGGCTTTTTTACTCTTACTTTTTGGTCTACCACGTGGATCGATCTTAATGGTAGGTTCAACCATATTAGTCGTCTCCGGCTTCGCCATCTCACGCATATTTCTCAAATAAATCAATCTTCGACTCTCATCAAAATTTTCATACACCCTTGCCATATCACGAACCGCATCTTCAAAATGATAGTCAGTGGCTTCCTTCACATCATGTTTTACCACCGGCTCCATATCCAACTTCGTCCAAAAAGTATCAAATGCACTCATCGGTATTGGTTTGTCTGCGTACATATATTCTTCAATCTCGTGTGCACATGGACAACCATACGCTGTTCTCAAAATATGATTGCAATCACTTGCATCAAACCCTGACATTTTCACAACTTTCACCTCCTCAAACAACTTCTCTAATGCATATATGGAGACTACACCACACAAACCATTATAAAGACTGGATGAGAACTTATGTTGAGCAAAATTCCTACTTTTCTCAAATGATGCCTTAATAGCAGTATGACATGCTTCGTACAAGGTATCACACCTCACCCAACAAGTCTCAAAATTTCCTAATGAGTTTCCAAGCATTCTCTTTAAACTGGCATGGTGGCTCTCAACCCTAAATATGACCAAAATATACAGAATCATAAATACAATATACAAAAAAATACCTAAACCACTTAATAAAGTATACAGAATTGATAAATAAACCTGTTAGTCGTTGTATTTCCGTAGTGCATCAATTGGTTTGTCCACGCCTTCACGAACCTCTCCTTGTAAGGCATGAACCATTGATCAACCACATAGTCCACTGACTTCTTATCAAAATTGGAACGAAGGATCTTAAGGGCTTCATTGTATTCATTTTCAGTATACGAATTGATAACCACATTTACTTGCTTCATGAATGCCTCCCACTGCTTTCCGGACTTGAACAACGGTTTACACTTAGCTAGCACATTCCTATCAATGTGCCAACTACAAAGTAGGTGTTTACAATGTGGAAATATCATGGCGATAGCATTCATTAAGGCCAACTCCCGATCAGTAACAATAATGGATGGCATGAACCCTTCACCCAACATATCCTTGAGTACGCCCAAAGCCCAAGTGTAGTTCTCTTCTTTCTCACCCGACAAATATACAGAGGCAACTGAAAATGTCATGCCGGTTGATGTAACACCAACTATTTCCAAATACGGTAATCTGTACCTATTTGTCTTGTAGGTACAATCAATCAACAGCACCTTCGGGAAAGCACGAGCCAAACTTATAGAAGTGGGGTGTGAAAAGAATAATTCTTTCAAACTGTTTGTCTCATCACATCTTCTATAAGAATGAAAGTAATCATTCTCAACAAACTTACTCATCAAGTACTGCAATTGTGAACGTCCACAATATTGGCTCACCTTGTGTTTCTTTCTTGCATTGTAGATTGTCCGAATGGTAGAGGTATTGATGATGTTCTTCTCCTTCAATGCTTTCAAAACCGACTTGGCAGGTGCATTGCATTTTGACATGTCAACGACAAACGCCTCCTCCATAGCAGATAAGCGACCCATAAAAGAATGACCCTCAAAATACTTGTTAATCGGATGATTATGCGTACCGCATTTTACCTCCAAACTCCATTGAAACGGAACTTGCTCCGTCCCTTTCAACAAAAATGGACAGTTACATTTTTTTGACCCCGTATCTTTTCCACTTGGTCGTTCTTCATCATCAACAAAACCAATCTTCTTTTTCTTTGGTGGCCGATACACGCCCTCCCGCTCACAAGCTAATAATATTTGAGGTTTTCTCCGACCCGATCCACTATCAGAACGCTTGATTGATATAACCATTTTGTTTTCAATGGCAACTTTCCGTACCCAATCAATAAGTGCATCACGGGAAGGGAAAAAATCTGTGTTTGTGAAAACACTAGTGTAATCCATAACAATTTCACATCCCAATTCCTGCTTAGTATTATCTTCATCATCATTTTCCGAGCACTGTAATAAAATGTACAACAACATCAAAACTTATAACAACATAAAAAATATAAACAAAAAAAAACCTCAATGTTCGAAACTAATTGCTCAAAAACTGCCAAATGTTCGAAAATTTTAACAGAAAAAATTCCATATGTTCGAAAAATTATAGTGAACAACCCCTAAATGTTCGGCGGTTTGTGTCGAACAAGGGCCATATGTTCGGTTTATAATTTCGAACAAGGCCCATTTGTTCGAAAATTTTGATGGATAGTTTGTCCTTCGTTCCATAGACCAGATTCGAACATTTCAAATACGAAAATGAAAATACACGTTACAAAACACGCGCGAACCATATTTACTCACCACATTCTACTCCTACAACATATATACTACTAAATAAATATCAATATACTTCAAAAAGGTGATAAAATCAAACAAAAATAATTTCAAAATCCTGGCATCACGTAAACCCTGAACCCTACGTAAAAAAAAATTAAAAAAACATGAATACTTACATGTTGGGGTGAGCCCTTATCATCTTGAGACAAAAACATATTCGTAAATGATGTTTGCAAATTTTTTCTGAATTTTGGGAGTTTTGTTCGAAACTTTTTGTGGAAGATAAGCAAATGAAACACTATTTGGTGTTGAACAATGAATGGGGTGAACTGATCATATAATAGGGGTATTTCTGTCTTCAAATTTAATTTTAAACATTAGAGTACATGTGGGGTGAACTAATTAATAACTGGGGTAAAAATATCCGGGCCCTTAAGGATAACAATGGAACATGACCAGATGAGTATCTAAAAACTTATGTTTGCTCTACGCTTTTGTCCTGCTGCCCCGTCCTACCTCATACCCCACTGCAGGATAGAACATTGCGCTCCATGCTTGTCTCGTCATGCCCCATGTTATATTATATATAATGATATACTAAAATATAATATAATATATATTTTAGATGAACAAAAAAATATTTTAAAATAAAAATAATACAACAAATTTATCAAAATATATTAAAAAAAATAATTTTAAAATAATTTTAGATTAGAGTTACAATAAATAAATAAATAATTTAAAATTTATTTGCTATATTATAAATATAGAATATTAGATTTATTTTATATACTATAAAATAATATATTTATTTAATATATACACTACAGGGCAGGATAAGACGAGGTGGGGCAGTAAAAATGCAAACTCATGTCTGTCCTGCCCCATGTGCAAGGTGGGGCAGTGCAACCCCATTTTCAGGATGAGGGAGAGGGGCGGGCTGCCCCAAATGGAACAGGTCAGAGTGGGGCAGCTATAGGGCGAATCATTTCGTGATACCTAAGCAAGATTTTAAAATATTTCAAAGATACAAATTTCATGTGAACCATGTTTACAGGATTTGTATAAGAACTCAATAACACAATTTAATTTACTAATTAAATACAGAAACTGATTTCAAGAAAAAATAATTCATAAATTTATTAAGCATACATGCATAACACTCCATACAAATACTACTTTAGAAATATCACTTAAACATATATGGTACATGTAAGGTGTTTGACTGAACTTATAAATTTTTTAAAACATCTTATAAATTATTTATAAATTGTTAGACATCTTATTTTATAAAATACTTTAAGAGAGCTTATAAACTCTTTAATCTTAATTATAAACCGTAAATAAAAATTGGGATATTCTAACTTATTTTTCTCACCATATTTACCCCAACCTACCTGCTTCATCCCGAACCCCGAAATCACTCCCCAATCCTATCTCAATATAAAAAAAAATTTACTTTTATTAAAATTAAATTTAAAAAAGTATGATAAATTGTTAAAGAACCTATAAATTTTATTAATCAAATATTTTATCAATTTATAAATTATTTTTAAATAATATTTTATAAATTTTAAAATAATTTATAAAATATTAAAATTTACTCCCTCCATCCCAGACCAATTTGCACACTTTCCATTTTGGGTTGTCCCAAACCAATTTGCACACTACTTAAAGGGAAACATCGATTTGAGTGCACACTCCCAAAATTTTCCACACATTTATCCATACACCACTACTTTATTTAAAAAATATATTTTCCTTAAATCCTGTGTCATCTCAGAGGTGCAAATACCCCTAGAACGGAGGGAGTATAAAATATTTAAAATAAATTTAACCAATCACGCTCATAACATACAATCTCGTATGAGTATTGGGTCGTGTCATTTCTGATAAACACGAAAACCTTCTGGACATATTTTTCAGTTTGATGTATTGCATATAAAATTTGACCAAAACTCGAGCTGAACGAGTTTTTCAAATCTATGTATTGAATTATTATACTACTAGTACTAATCTAATTAATTTTCTAATTTAATTACATTTGACAAAGAGTGGAAATGGCCGAGCCAAACAGAGTTGGTTTTTTCAATAGAAGACCGAGTCTTAATTCGTATATTATTTGTACGTGCTAACATTGTTATATATATATATACAAAAATTTTATATAGAATATTCTTACAGTAGATTTTTTAAAAAATAAATTTTAAAAAGAAAAGAAGATGCGCGCCCTTTGCCATCTTACGTAGCTATCTCTATCTCTGTAAGTCTCTATTTTAAAATTCTGAAATTTCATTACTTAAGCGGTTATATTTTTATATTTGAATTTCTATTTCTATATTTTATTATTTAAAATTAATTTGGATGTTTTTTTTAAAATTTTTAAAATTGACAGTTTTTTTAAGTTAATCTTCTACGGTTTAAAACAATCATATTCAAAAATAAATTTTCTCTGCCATCTTTCTCTTTTCTATTCGCCACCATTCTATTCCAGTGATCTTTTCATGGTTAACTAATTGTAATTTCTTAATGGACATTCTTTTTCAGTTTAAATTCGATGACTTTATCACTGTATTTTGCCGTCGTTTTCAATACTGGTGTTCTTACTGGTGCATGCAGCAGATGCATTTTCACGTTCTTCCAAATGTTACTTTTTTTACTCGATATGATTCTTCTTTACTCTACATAATTTATATTCTCTTTTTTTTTTATTCTAACACATAAAACCTCACACAAACATATAAAAAAATGATAATTTTTTTAAAATACAATGAGTTCCATTGATACTACACGTATCTTTATTAAAATTTATAATTATTTATATTTATAACTAGATAAGTTTTATTTTGAATTAAATGGAGTAAAATAGTGCAGAGATAAATAACATTACAAAAAAATAAAAAAAATCGAAAGACAAATTAATTTGCAAAGAAAATAAGGGAGATATTACATTCTTTGACTTGGTAAATACTTATTAGATATGAAAAAGTTTAATTATTTAAAATTAAATAAATATTCCTTATTATCTACTTAAAAATTACAATAACAAATATATTTATATAAATTACAATAAAAAATATATTTAAATCATTTTCTTATCTTATATTAATCTATCTTACCCATCTTACACGGCTACTCCACAATTAAAATTAAAATTTAAAAAATATGTCAACATTATAATTTTTTTTGGAACAAAAAAAATATTTATAAATTTTTTAAACCGTTCATATTAAACTTAAATAAAAAAATATTTAAATAAGTCAAAACTAAAATTATAATTTCAACAATATGTCAAATTTTTAATTTTTTAATCCAAATTTAACTAAGCAACACTGTTAACTTTAAAACCTTTCATAAGAAATTTAAACCAAAACAAAACATTTGAACATGTTAAAATTGAAATTTTAAAAATATATCAAAATTATAATCTTTTTGGAACCAAAATTATTTATGAATTTTTGAACCGTTCATATTAAATTTAAAACAAAACAAAATATTTAAATAAGTCAAAATTAAAATTAAAATTTAAAAAATATGTCAAATTTTTAATTTTTTTAAACCAAATTAATTACGCAACATTTTAACTTTAAAATCATTCATATTAAATCTAAACCAAAACAAAATATTTAAAGTTGTTGAAATTAAAATTAAAATTTTACAAATAGGTTAAAATAAAAAATAAAAAAAAACCAAAATTATTTACGAATTTACTTAAAATATAGCAATAACATAAAAATATATTATCTACAAATTAACCTAAATAATTATTTGCAAATTTTCATAAAATTATTTACAGTTATATTTACTAATTATCCTAACAAAAAGTTAAAATCGTCCATATTAATTTAAACATAAAATTTTTGAATATGTCAAAATTATAATTAAAATTTAAAAAATATGTAAAATTATTTACAAATTTATCTAAAATATAGCAATAACATAAAAAAAAAATTATTAACGAATTTACCTTAAAAAATTATTTACGAATTTACCTAAAAAATAATTTACGAATTTACATAAAATTATTTACGATTATATTTTGTAATTATCCTAATAAACAATTTAAACCGTTCTATTAAATTTAAAACAAAACAAAATATTTTAATATGTCAATTTTTTTTTTTAAATATGTCAAAATTATAATTTTTTTTATACGAAAAGTATTTAAGAATTTCCCTAAAATATAGCAATAACATTAAAAAAAAATTGTTTACAAATTTACCTTAAAAATTATTTAAGATTATATTTTTAATTATCCTAACAATTCTTTATTTTGAAAATTTTAAATCGTATCAATCATAAAAAAAAAATTAACTAAAGTTTTTATTATAAAATATACATTATAAAAATTAAAAAAATTAATTCACCTCCCCCGTGGTACGCGGGTTATGTACTAGTTCCTTATATTCGCTTTCCTGCAGCCGCCATGTTGCTAACAGCTCCTTTACCAAGTTGTTGGCTTTTTTTTTTTTTTTTTTACCACATAAATTTATTTTCTTTTTAAAAAAAAATTTCTTTGGTGTGTTAGCTTTAAAAAAATCAAGTAAAATTATATCAGAAATTTAAATTTTGTTTTCACTGTGCTACTATATAGACAGATGTGTGTTACTGAAAGTCAAAATCTGTGTTACTGTCATATACATGTCATTTTACATATATTTATTTATTTTTATAGAATAAATATTTTTTCATATAATACAAGAGCAAAATGTGTATTAATATAAGAAGATATATTATTTTTTTCATAAATATTTATTTAATATTATAAAAATAATTATTTAATCATATAATAATACATATAAAATAATAAAAAATGTGTTATTACATGAATCAATATACCTAAATTCAAATATATAATGATTAAAATTAAAAATATATTTTGTCTTTAGAGTAACACATTTTTGTTCATATAGTTACCCACATTTGTCCATATAGTAAAACAAACATATGAGCTAATGTGTGTTATAATTAGAGCAAATGTATGTATTATCATATAAAATGTTATTCTTTTTACATATATTAATTTATTTTTATAAAATAAATATTTTTATATAATATTTTTATTTAATTTAATTGAAATAATTATTTTTTTCATATAATAACACATATAAAATAGTAAAACGTGTATTACTACGTGAAACAATATACCTAGATTTTAAAAGAATGATGAATAAAAAAAAATCACATATTTATTCTTATAAAAATTAATTTTGTCCTTTCAGTAACACATATTTGCTCATATAGTAACACAAACTGAGGAGCAAATTTGTGTTACAATTAGAGTAAATGAGTGTTACTATAAAATCAAAAGTGTTTTACTATATTTAAAAACATTTATTTGTCCTTAAAAATATATATTGTACTTGTATAACATATATAAGGTATTAAAAGATATATTATCAACATAAATCAATAAAAAATAAAAAAGAAATTAAGTAACACATATTTTATTCTTGCAAAAGTACATATCTACTTATAGTTAATTTAAAAGTACAAAAAATTAATTTTTTAAGAATTAGTAACACGGATTTTGCTTTTTAGTAACACATTTTTGTCTATATAGTAACACAGTTGGAGAGCGATTTTCACTACAACATAAATAACATTATGTAACATAAAAAAGTGTTAATTAATATATATATATATATATATATATATATATAAAGTGTTATATATTATAATTTATAAATAAGTAATACTTTTAGGGCATTGCACTTGTCCGTGTAGCCTAAGTCTAAGGTAACACTTTTTTTAATTTTTGTATCACTTTAAAAAAAAGTGTTACGTTTTATATGTAATACCTATTAAATGTTACATGCAAACTATAGGTAACACTTTTTTAAAAAATAAATTGCAGTTTCTGGATTTTGATCCTTGTACCTCTTGAATTTAAGACTCCAACACCTACCATCTTGACTAGTCAATTATACATTATATATTTTGGACATCAATTTTAGTTTAACTCATTATCAATTTTTTTTTCTCATTCATTTTTTAAATAGAAATGGTGAATATTAACACATATTAATGATAAATATTATTTCTTAATGAACCAAATTATTTTCTACCTATATTTCATTCAAAAAATCTATTAATGATATAATTATATCTAAAAATATATGAATTATATATAGTTTATAGTTATGTAATTACAATATATGTTTATTATGCAATAAATTGTTTTAAATTATAGATAAATTTTATGTATATGATTTTTTGTAAATGTATATATATATATATATATATATATATAATATTAATTATTTATTAAGATATTTACTAAAAAATATAATAAATTATTATACACTAGGGGAAAATTTATACTCCCACTATCCCAATATAAGTTGCTCATTTTGCCATTTTCGTCCGTCCCACTATATGTTGCTCATTTGTTTTTTTATCTTTTTTGGAAACTACTATTCACTTCTTTATTATTATTTTCAATACTTTTTACACTATTTTCATTACTTTTTCACTTTTCTCTATCACATCACTTATACTTTTTCACTTTTTCTATCACATCACTTTAATCCGTGTGTCCAAAAGCAATGAGCAACTTATACCATGACGAAGGGAGTATATGACTAATATATTTATTTTATAGTTACCAATTGAGTAAATTTTATATAAGTAGATATATATATATATATATGTAAATAATAATATCAAGTGTAACCAAAATATATATGTTACACATATAAAAGTATTATCTAAAAATATTACACATGTTAAAGTGTTACGTAAAATGTGTTATCTTTATAAAAATGTTATTCAAGAAGTGTTACATATGTAAAAGTGTTATCTAGATGTGTTACCTAAAATTGTTACATATTTAAAAGTGTTACCTAAAAAGTATTACTTATTTAACAGTGTTGCATGTAAGTGTTACAGATTTATAAAGTGTTACATAAAGTGTCAGGCCTCATCAGCCAATGACATCTTGCCACCTGACACTGAGTCGTAGGCTGGCGGGCCGGCATGTTTAACCCTAAAAATTACAGGGTTAGGTCCGAGCATATAGTGGAGAGTTTAAAATTTGAGTTTTTTGTCAGGACCGTTTAGCCCGCGGGTCAAACGGGCTAGCCCGCTATCCCACTTAATCTTTTTAAAAATTTTATTTATTAATTATTTACTTAATTATACAATTTATATTAAATTGGAAAAAGTAATCTATTTAGTAAATTCTTATCAAATAAACTTATGAAAAAACGAACAGGCTTATTAAATTATTAATTATTAACTTAAAGTATTACTAATTATTAACCTAACTAAAACTTACGAACAGAAGTTAACATTGAATTTGTAGTTGGTAATTTTATTTCATAGATAATTTATTTTTATTAAAATAATTACTAATTTATACTTTTACATATTTCAGGTGATGATGATACTGAAATAGAAGAAAATATTTTATCATTGTCCAAGAAGGAGGTAATACCGAAGATTGGAGAGTTTGGAGATTTTTATTAAATTTTAAATTAGTTGTTAATGTTTGAACTTTATGAATTATGTTTTGATGTAATTTTTTAAGATTTATGAACAATATTTGAATAATTTCGCATTATAATTATAACTTTGTATTTTATATTAAAATTTATTTTTATTATTTTTTAGTCTGTTTAGCCCGCAGACCGCTAGGGATAGGGTTATGTCCCGAATAATAGTTGTCCCTAAGAACGAATCGCATAGGTCTGGGACCATAGGCCCGCAACCCTGTAGGACTAGACCCTAATGGGTTAGGGCCAGCCCGTTTAATATCTCTAGACACTCCATAAGTCCTATCCTTACTCCATTCCACTCATAGGTTGTACTTGCTCTGACATTTTCAACATGCTCTGCAGATTTACCCCACTTTGGGATGATCTTCTGTAATTATCCTTGGAATTTCTGCCCGTCACCTTGGGCGAGCTGCCATGCTGCCCGATGTTTGGAACGGGTACCCTGGTTGCCCGTCTTCAGTCTTTTCCCTACTGGGCTTATCACCTGGTTGGAATTCTTGGATTCTGGTCGATGGCCAGCCAGGTTGCAGCCTTATAAATCCTGGCCGCTGCTCGTCAATGGTCTAATCGGCTCCCCTGATGCTCCCTGTCAACTTTCTTCTTGTGGTTGCTTACTACCTATCCGCCGTTCGAGGTAGAAACAGACACAATAGTAAGACACTTATTTTTCAAGATACAATGATTCAAAGCAAAGATATTGCATTATATATTGCCTGAAGCGAGCTGAGAAAGTATTTGATGATCACCGGAGTAAGAACGACAATGAAGCAAAATTATAGCTCAAGAATGTGGCAATTGCCGAAAAATATCTGCATTTTTTCACTCAAAATTGCTTCATATGTTTGTATATTTTCATGTGTTATTCCATCTTGAAATGTTACTAATAACATTCAAAATGATTGTTGGAATGTAGACATAAAGAGTCATAAATGGCCTTTAACTGTAACCCAAAAACGTTTGAGTAATTCACATTAACTCAGGATTTCAAAATTTAAAACATGTCGTAACTTCTTTATGTGCACCTAGTACATGGTGCACTCGCTCAACATTTGAGATTGTTTACACTTAAAATTTTAAGTTGATTATATTGAAAAAAAATGTGGGTTGAATATACTGAATAATTTACACTATTTTCAATTTTTAGTGTAAATTTTTCAGTATATTCAGTCACTTTTCAATACAAACAATTCACTATTGAGCGAGTGCATTGTACATCAATTGCATATAACATAAATATAATTATTGTGGGGTCCAATTCTAAAGAAAATAATTATTCATAAGTAGAGTTGGCAAATTGGTCAACTCGGCCCAGCAGGCCTAGACATATTTGTGGATCGCGTTGGGCCGATCCATTTATAAATCAGACCTATAAAAATTGAGTTCAACCCAACCCAAGGCTCATTTTTTAAATAATAATTTTTTTTAAAAATTATACTATAAATATTACTCCCTCCATCCCACTATATGTTGCTCATTTTGTCATTTTCGTCCGTCCCAGTCAGTGTTTTCATAACCGGACCGGTGACCAAACCGGATAAGGCACCGGTTCACGGTTCAACCGGTCCAACCGGTTGGATCGACGGTTCAACCGTTAAAATAATTTATACTTATTTTTTAATATTTTCTATGTTAAATAAAATAAATATTCACTTATAAAATTAAATTATTACAATAGAGTCATAAAATAAAACCACAAAATACAAACGATACAAAATATCTCAATCAAAGTAGGTTTTCTTTAATTTCTTTTTAGTTCTGAAGCAATTAAGAATATTTTTTGTGGAAATTAAGGTTTTGGCTTTTGGTTTGATTAGGATTAAGAAGACAAATAAAAATAAGTAAAAAAAAATAAATATTAATATATTTTTAAAAATATAGCCGGTTCGACCGGTTCTAACCGGTTTTTAGCGGTTCTGGCCGGTTTAGAGCGGTTTTGACCGGTTCAACCGTAAAAATGGTTTTTTGGGTGTAACCGGACCGGTTCCGTGACCAGTTCCCGGTTCAACCGGTTGAACCAGCTGGTTTGGTCCGGTTCTGAAAACAGTGCGTCCCACTATATGTTGCTCATTTGCTTTTTTACCTTTTTTGGAAATTACTATTCACTTTTTTATTATTATTTTTAATACTTTTTTCATTATTTCCATTACTTTTTCACTTTTCTCCATCAAATCACTTGTACTTTTTCACTTTTTCCATCACATCTCTTGTACTTTTTCACTTTTACCTTAATTCGTGTGCCCAAAAGCAACGAGCAACTTATACCGGAACAGAGGGAGTATATAAATTGATACATAATTCATCATACTTTCACAATCCATAAGTAACAACATGTTTATTCCTAAATTTTCTTGTGGGCTTATAGGAATGATGATAATAATAAATGAAAGTAAATAACACACCTATTTACCTAGCCTCTTGTGTTTGGACTAAGATCGACTTTAATGTGGTCGTCTTGTATATATTTGAAGCAATATTATGTTGCGTGTACAAGAGAAGAATAATGTCGGTCCTTTATTTTATAGAATGAGGACTTATTTATAATGACTAAACTAACCCTAACATGTACACGTGTTGCATGCCACGTATTTCTTCATGCCCACATTAGGTCGTGGCCTAAAGATCGTGGGTGGCAAGAAAACTTCCATTGCTTACTTCTTCCTATAAATATTGGGACAACTCTCTCACCAATTATGGTAACTGCAATCTCAATGGAGATACGGGATCAAGGCAGGATCTTATTTCCTTTGGACAATTTAACTGCTCAGGTCATTAGGTCCCTTGTGTTCATGATCTTCCTAATCCTCCGATTTCCTAACGATATTAGCCTTAATCCTAAGTCCTCCTCAAGATCAATTCTCTTTACTTCAGGGCTGTATGATGACCTTTGCCTCATGTTTGTCTGGCACTCAGTGCGGCCTTGAGCTCATTAACTTATCCTGCCTTGAGCCTTTTTTATCAGGACCATGATGGAGTTTTCTTGGAACTAGGTTGAACTCAATAAGCTATGGAATATTTGTTCACAACACAACACTAATATAAAATAGAATAAAAACACAAGTTCACATAAATAAAAATAAAATAAGACAAAAATTTGTATGAACCCGAATTCACGGTGGACTCGGTTTATCAATTATCACTCTCATGTGTATAAACTATCATTGTTATATATATTTACTATCACTGTTATGCATATACACTATCACTATTAAAAAATCAAGTATATTTTTGTAACAGTGATAGTATATATGAATAACAGTGATAGTGATTACACATAACATTGAACTAGGCTAAAATGAGCCAATTTTTTTGGGCCATCATATTTTAAATTCAGTATAGTCCAAATCTCAAGTAGATCGGGCCGGCCCGTTGGATCGAGCTAAAATTGTCACTTTAATAACTAATAGTAAAGTGATTATATTTATAAAAAGAATGAGCATATTTTTATTTTTGTAAAAAAAATAAAATTGAGACTTGAAAGTGCTTAATAGAAAGAAAGAAAGAAACGCAAACACCCCGTTAGATTGCGCAGGGGTGATAGCCGTTAAACCTCCGCCTAATTTAGGCTGACGATACTTCAGAAGCTATTTCTTTGTTAGCTCCGCCAAACACCCCTTTTAATTGATGCATGCACTTCTCCTCCACCACAACCATCTACTCTCTCTCACTCTCACTCTCACTCGATTCAATCTTCCGTCCAAATTTTCATCTCTCCCCGCCACCATGACTTCCTCAATCGTGCTTCCCTCGATTTCTCTGACCAAATCCGCTTTCGGCGCTTCCGAATCCTTCAAAAACGCAGGCTGTTTGGGTGTCAGGAATGAGATTCGAAGAGTTTTCGGGTGCAAATTGGAGAAATCTAGGGTTGTCATGAGCGTCGCCGTCGGATCAGAGACGATTGTCGGCGATGATGCGCTTTTCAAGGACTACAAGCCTTCTACTGCTTTCCTCTTTCCTGGTCAGGTCAGTTGTAATTAGGATTTTGCTGAATTTGGTTCCAATTGTATGTTTATGCAGCTGAATGGATTATAATTAATGTTTTTACAGCTCCGTCTTGCTAATTTAATCGCAGATTATTGCTTATTTAGAAATGCTGTGTTTGTTATACACTTGATAGTTCAACATTGAGAATTATATTGCTGAAGGGTGCATTTTGGCCCAAATAATGTTTATATTGGCCGTAGACACGTCTGAGTCTTGATGATCGAGTTGCCTTTTTATAAGGGGAAAAACAGTTTTTTAATTTGTTTAATTGACAGTTGTAGTCTCATTGAAGTTCTACGGCCTCTAAATAAATGTTTTTGGTTATGGTCTCTTGATGCTTGATTTGAAGGGTGAGAGATAGCAACATATATAAACTGTAGTGCAGGTTGTTATAGTCATATTCACATTATTTATCCTATTCTCTATCTCACTTTGAAGGGTGCACAAGCTGTTGGAATGGGCGTGGAGGCTCAAAAAGTGCCTGCTGCAGCTGAATTGTATAAGAGAGCTAATGATATTTTGGGGTAGATCTAAATCAAGCTATAATCTTTTGCTTTTTTAAAGCTACCTGACCCCCTGCAGTCGGATTGTTTATAAGAATCTTCCCTGTAAATTTTGACCATTTCTTATTATTTGAATCAAAAGTTTATGGAAATTGTGTTGTAAATCTTTATTTAATATCATAAAGTTAACTAGTTCAAGAATTTATAACTTTGAGGTATGCTCATTCAGAATATGTATAATGTTTGTCATCAAGAGTCAGACACCTACACAATATTTGATAGCTTCACTTGTCTTTATACAGCACCTCTTAGTGGCAATATTGAAATATAAGAGAGGTGGGTGAATGGTATTCAGTCAATTGGTCTTAAGAACATATATTGACTACTAACTATAGTAGTTCCATCAAACTTGTGGAGGTTACTTAGGATTGTTCTGCTTATGAACAACATGTCCAATGCCAGATCAAATTGTTTTTTTAGTTCTCCCCTAAGTTTCCCGTTTGGATTTGTTTCAGTAGTATTTAGGTTGAGCTTTCCTCGTTCATCATCAGATCTCCAGTATCTAATTTGATTTCTTTTATGACTTCAAGGTTCGACATTCTGGATATTTGCATTAATGGACCAAAAGAGAAGCTTGATTCCACTGTTCTAAGCCAGGTACCCACTGTCATAACAAGCTGTGATAATTTTCTGACTACATAATGTTCAAGTCGTATTATGAGACTGTGAGGTGCACGGTCCTCTTTAATGCCAACAGACTAATTTCAGAGGACATAAATTTCAAGATATGATTTTGAAATTATTAAGTGCTTTTCTGAAATACGTGCTGCAATCAATTCAAGATTCAGGCTTATGTTAATTAGGAATGGGGTAAATGGATGTCCTATAAATCTGGCTTCCTAAACAATGCTGGATATTGGACTATGTTTGATGGATCATTGAAAGCATACATATGCGTACTTATTTCTTTCTGAAAGAGCATCTTATGATAAAGTCGTTTGGGAAGCTGCCGCTGTAGGTGCACATATGTGTCTATAGTCTGTCATTAATACTTCATGTGTGTTCTTATAAAGTTATAATATATCTGCAATTTCTACTTCAAACAACTAGTGTGCTTGAAACAGGTATGAATGAACCCAATCAACTTAAATAGTATTTTCTGAATGATTGAACTGAACCAATTTTTTCCAGCCGGCTATCTACGTTACAAGTTTAGCTGCAGTTGAGGTGCTCCGTGCTCGTGATGGTGGACAGCAAATAATTGATTCTGTGGATGTAACATGTGGTCTAAGTTTAGGAGAATACACTGCTCTTGCATTTGCTAATGCTTTCAGGTAAAATATCCATCGAGTCAGGTTCTTGTGCAAATAGTATTTGAGAGACCTGTTTCCAATGGATAGTATTGGACTAGCTACGGCAACACATGTGCTAAATATTGGACCATGTTAATTGTTCATTCTCATATGATTTTATGTTCACGTGCAGCTTTGAGGATGGGCTGAAGCTAGTAAAGTTAAGGGGTGAAGCGATGCAGGTAGCGTTCACAATTTGCTGAGTTGAAGACGTTTTGAATTATTATCATCTTACGTCTTGAATTAACACGAGTTGAAGACATTTTGAATTATTAACATCTTACTTCTTGAATTAACACTTTTGCGTTGCTATCACCAGGATGCTGCTGATGCTGTTCAAAGTGCCATGGTAAGCATCATCGGTCTGGACTCCTCTAAGGTGCAAGAGCTTTGTGATGCTGCCAATCAAGAAGTAGATGAAGCAAACAAAGTTCAAATTGCAAATTTCCTTTGTACTGTGAGTTTATTTTATTTGGAGATAATAGTCTATAATTTAGCTCCATACTCTATTTAGGAAGTTTGACAAATTGCATCGTCTCCCGCAGGGAAATTATGCAGTTTCTGGAGGCCTTAAAGGAATTGAAGCAGTTGAAGCGAAGGCAAAGTCATTTAAGGCTCGAATGACGGTGATCTTTTTCACTTTTCTTTTGGCATATTTGCTCTTCTTCATATTTCTGCTTGTTTAAATGTTTATAATGTTTACTCAGGTTCGGTTAGCTGTAGCTGGTGCCTTCCACACAAGTTTTATGGAACCTGCTGTGTCAAGACTAGAAGCAGCTTTGGCATCAACAGTAATCAGAACCCCTAGAATACCAGTTATATCCAATGTTGACGCACAGCCACATTCAGATCCAGACACAATCAAGAAAATTCTAGCTCGCCAGGTAAACAAGAATAGAGGTGTAAACGAACTGAGCCCGAGTTTTTCACCAACTCTAGATTGACTAGTTTACTACTAATTTGTGCTCAAGTCATGGTTGATCAACTCAAGTCTGACTAACTAGCCTAAACAAGTTTAACGGAGCCCATATGAACATATTGAAAATAAATCAAAATTAAAAATATTTATTTTAGTTATTTTGCAATATGTAATATTCATTAAACTACAAAATTAAGTAAATTTAGTTATCGGTCCTCTTAATAAGCTAGGTTGCACCTAAGTATTTCTGTACATCGGATATTTCAGGTGACATCTCCAGTTCAATGGGAGACAACCGTGAAGACTCTGTTAAGCAGAGGATTGAAAAAGAGCTATGAATTAGGTCCCGGAAAGGTAGAGATCTATGAGCTTCAAAATTTATAAGTGTAACATGCTTTGCTTTGACACTGAGCCAATAATGTTTGATGTTCTAGGTCATTGCTGGCATCGTGAAAAGGATGGACAAAGGAGCTGACCTTGAGAACGTTGGTGCCTAACTATATCCCTAGTTGTTTCTTCTAAAAATATTCTTGTTATAGAGCCAGTATGAGCTGGAGTTTTATCATTGTTGTTCTAGGGCTATCCAGATGTATGTGTAGTTTCATTTTTTAGCATCAAAATCAAGTAGTTAACGAATTGAGAAAATATTAGCCTGGATAATTTTTTGATCTTATTCCAATGAAGAACATGAAACTACCTCAAGAGGTATAATTCAGGGGAAACTGAATCTATGTCTTGGTTTTGCTTACATTTTATCAGTTTTATTCTAAGTAAATAAATACATGGGAAATATATATGTAGTTCAAGAAGTTACACATGTTTTAGTTTCAGTCTTGCGAACCTTTCCTAAAGAAAAACTTTCAGTTAATCGATTGTAGGAAACACTGACATGTTAGAATTTGATTTGTCCAAGTGGTCTAAGCTTGATTTGTCAACTGAATGTTTTACCTTCTACGATCAGATAGTTCAATGTAAGTGCACGATGCACGTGCTAAAAATATAAGAGTTAGTCTTGTATGAGACCGTCTAATGACATGAGATAACTAAATAAAAACATAATTCATAATACTTTTGCAATGAAATCATAATACTTTTGATATGCAACTGTAACTATACAAGCAAATTTGATGTGTAACTTCAAATTTGAAATCATAATACTTTTGCAATATGGTCTCTGTTGATGTTCTTCATCAATACACGGCATGAATATTAAGTTGCATTAGTATACTTTTCTTTTGTTTTTTGATATTCAATTCAAGGATCGATAAATTCGGGGACGACCTGCGGATTAGGGTATTGGTATTACCCAATTAAACAGAAATTGCAATGTAATCTAAGGTATTCAGAAACATTTTGTTCCTATTCTATTCAAGAGCAATGTAATCCTGATTACAGATAACAAACTCCAGATAACTGCAAGTAGCATTAAGACCGGCTAAAAGTAGAGACTCAATCTGGCATATTTAGAACAAACTGCCAATCAGGCATTTAATCAAACACTACATAGGCATTTCAATATAACAAAATACAGCTGATAAAAAAGCCTATTAAAGTTTGTCAAAGCCATCAGGACCAGCAGTGGCGGCGGAGGATGGCCTCCCCAATCTCCGGAGCCGATCCATCCACTGATCTTCGGGTACCTGACCCGCCCAATCAGGAGCGATGCCGCCGAATGAGATCTGGCGCATGGCCGACATCACCCTTCCGGCGGTATCCGCCGTCAAGGGAGCGTTGCGCCGCCTCTCGTCCTCTCTGAATGCTCTCTCGATCGCCCGCTCCGATTCCGTCGCCTCCTCTTCTTCCTTAGCCTCATCTTCATTGTCATCGTCGTCACTTATATCGAGCGCAGACACTCCGTTCTCCACCCAACCATTCAGTAGGTTATGGTAATTAGGATTTGGATCGTGATCGGAGAAATTTCCTCCTTCTTCTTCGCTGGCTCCGCCGTCGGCGGAGGAGGATATTGGCTGGTAGTAGTCTGGAGCATCGTCGGAATTCGAATCGGAATCGCTCCCACAGACGCCGTTATCCTCCGCAGAAGTGGGCAGTGCGTTCATTGTTGCAGCGACGAAGATGGCTTCAGTAATCAGTTCATCCCAATTCCCAAACCAAATTCATAGTACTATATATATAGTAAATAAATAAAAGGCAAAAAATAAAAAAGTGGTATTAAAAAAAATGCACCAGCCGGGAATCGAACCCGGGTCTGTACCGTGGCAGGGTACTATTCTACCACTAGACCACTGGTGCCTGCTTGATTATATAATTCCCTTTTTCATATCTGGACAAGGTATTTCACACAAAATCTTCCATAAGGCCATAATACTAGATTTATTACATTTTGTAATATTATTTTTGGCATAAAATACTCATTTAGTAAGGTAACTTGGTAAAATTGATTATCATATTACACCAATACACTATTCACTTTCAAAAAAATATGTAAATCTTTCCCGTTCCTACAATTTCCATATGAATTACACAACATATTTATTTTTTATTATGTCCTCCTCTTTCTCTCAAGTGTTCTTCTCTCTTCACATTTAGTATCTGGTCCTTTCTTTTTTTTGTCGCCACCACCTCTACCATTTCGTTTCCACCATCATCGTTAATGTAGTCACAATCCCCGTCGCTGGTTTACCTCCTTTACTCGTGTCGTCTCTCTTGTTGAGGTCGTGTCACCTCTTTTTCTTTTTTGTATTAAATTCGCAATAGATTTTGAGTTTTTGATTTGTGACTTTTGTATTCTATTCGGGAAGTTTTAGTGTTTGAAGAGGTGAAGGTATATTAAGACAATGCAATCCACGTAGTTGATTATTCTCAAAGCAATTTGGAATTTTCAATTTAAGGTGAATTTGGATTTTTGAAAAATGGATATAATTATAAAGATGAACTAACGTGGACTTGTGTACTTGAAACCTATAATTGAGTTTTGGTATGATTTGTTCTGATTCCTTTAATTTTATACTAATAATTATTTGAGTTTCTGATCCCTGACTGGAAGAACCATTCACAGAATATCAAATTTTATGGAACCAAATGTGTACGAATCTAATTTCCCAAACTAAATCAATGAATTTATGTAAAATGGTTGCATACTCAATTTATGGGAATCAACCTACGTAAAATGGTTTCAGATTTTGATGATCCACAAATTTGAGTTTTGAAGGACAATATAGTATTTTCAATGTTTTTCTACAAATTATATTTTTTATCAAGCAAACTAAGAGTCTTTAATATATGCTACCAAACAATACAATACATACATATTACATACCTCTCCATATTAAATTAATTTTCATATTCTTATACCCCTTATTTTTATCTACCATGACAAATGGAGCCTTATAATATTTTTTTATTTTTATACAAAATATCATTACTTTTACGTGGTGACACGCACAATATTCTATTCATATAACTATTTAATATTTTAAGATTTTATCAAAAAGCCTCATTCACATCTCTACTCATTTTTCAATATATTTAAAATGTGTGTCCTAGTGAAAAGTATTATGAGATAGTGAGTACATCATAACCATAAGAATTAACCAGAAATAACATCCCTAATGAAAGCAATGAGATCCTCATGAGATGATCCCCCTTCACAATTAGCATTCCTACAAATTTCTTGAATTTCCTTTGCTCTTCTTCTCCTCTCCTTCCCCTCCTCATTCCCTAAATCCATAACCCTCAACACAACTCTACAAATCTCATCCTCCCTCACCAACACCTCTTCTTCATCCTCCTTCACCCTCACTCCAATCTTCCAATCATCCACAATCATCTTACTATTCGTCGTCTGATCCCAAAGAATTGGGAAAGTGAGCATCGGAAGGCCAGCAAACGCCCCTTCTTTAGTCGAGTTCCATCCACAGTGCGACCAGAATCCACCAACGGAAGGGTGGCAGAGCACCTTCAATTGATCACACCAAGAAACCACAAGCCCTTTACCACCACCCCCACATTGCCCTTGAATGCGGCCCGCCTCCTCTCGTGCGACCCACAAGAAACGAACACCGCTAGCATGGACCCCGGCTATGATCTGCTCGAGCTGAGCATGAGAAACAGAGAGAAAACTGCCCTGAGAGATGTAGAGGACAGAGTCATGAGGCTGGGCATCGAGCCATTGGAGGTAGTGGGGCTTGATCTCTGGATTTTGGGGATTGAAGTGAGGTATTGAGAGGCCTAAAGAGTAGATTTTGAGGGGGAGATGTTGTTTAAGAGCATCAAGAACTTGGGGTTCTAGTTCATAAATGGAAGTGAAGAGAAGGTATTGTGATTGGGTTGATGCAGAATGAATGCAGGCTAAGGCATGAGGAAGAACTTCTTGGCCTGCACCATGGAATGGAGTTGGAAGATCTGTGATTCTTAATGGAGGGACTCCTGGGATGTTGCTTATAACTCTCTGCTTCCAGCCTTCATCTGCAGCTGATTAATTGTTTCTTTGATTTATTAATCCCCATAGATTTCCTGTTTCACCTTTGTTACATACACTACATTTTATTTTTAATACATATATCACCAATTGGTGTTAACATGATGGAATTGTTATATACTCTTTCCTCCGTATC
This sequence comes from Prunella vulgaris, assembly GCA_026898435.1. Taxonomy (NCBI): domain Eukaryota; kingdom Viridiplantae; phylum Streptophyta; class Magnoliopsida; order Lamiales; family Lamiaceae; genus Prunella; species Prunella vulgaris. Next base: position 1,678,051 of record JAPKLY010000047.1, read on the forward strand.
CTTATAAGTTGCTCATAATTTTTGGGCATTAATATTAAAAATGGTATAAAAATATTAATATAGTACATATGATTTAATGGAGAAAAGGTGAAAAAATAATAAAAATAGTGTAAAAACATTGAAAAAAAAAAGTTAATAATAATTTTTAAAAAAAAATACAAATGAGCAATTTATAATTGGACATAGGGAGTATTCTTTTGCACACTTGGTATCATTTGGTTGTACAAGATATATAATTCAAAATAAATTTAAAATTATAATATAAAAATTATTATTTGTGAGTTAAATAGTATGATTGAATTAAATAGATTAAGATAATTAATAATGAAAAAATATATAATTAGCAATTTTGTCATTTATATCATAATAAAAAGTATAGTGAATTATAGTGCTCCTTCTGTCCCACTATAAGTTGCTCATTTTGTCATTTTCGTCTATTCCACTATATGTTGTATTTGTTTTTTTATCTTTTTAAGAAAATATTATTCACTTCTTTATTATTATTTTTAATACTTTGTACACTATTCTCATTATTTTTTTATTTTTCTCCATCACATTACTTGTACTATATTAATATTTTTATACATTTTTTAATACACGTGCCCAAAATATATGAACAACTTATAAGAGGACGGAGGGAGTATTTTTTTCAATTAAAAAAAATATTCTAGTAAAAATAAATATAATAAATTATTATTGTATCTCTATTCATAATATTATCTACTCTCTATGTCCACTAAATTATTTCTCACTTTTCTTTTTTGTTTGTCCACAAAACTTTTTCTTATTCCCTTATTTGGAAATAATCTACACTCACAAAAAAATTTTGTATCCAACAATACTCTTACTTTTTCCTTACTTTATCTATCATTTCAATATAATACTACTTTTCATTAAATCTCGTGCCCACAAAAAAATGAAAAAAAGTTTCATGGACGGAGGGAATATTATTTATAAGACATTGAATTTTAACCTTCAACTTTATATTAATCTTGGACATGTTCTACGCATGGATGCAAATGGCGGCCGTCAAGGCCGCCTAGGCGCTTGGCGGCACCTTACCGCCGACGCCTAGGTCTCGGCAGTGAGAAAAGGCGGTCAGGGTTCTTGGCGCCGTATAGACGGCGCCATGCAAATGGCGAATTTGGCGGGTTACGACGGATTTTGGCATATTTTTGCTTCTTCTTTTTTGAGTTATATGTTACTTATGTACTGTTTAGTAAGTTTTAATTTTTAAATTTAAACAATTAATAAATTAATAATTAAAGTAATACTAATATAGTAATAATATAATATCTAATACTCCCTCCGTCCAAAAGGAACTTGCAAGTTTTCCTTTTCAGGACGTCCCAAAGGAACTTGCAGACCCAAAAAAGAAAACTCTTTTATAAACTTCACCCTCATAATATCTACATATTTACACAATATGTCATTATTTTTTCACTTTTTGGGCCCACATTACACTCAATCCAACTAACTTTTTCACTTTTTACATAAAATTTTACCAAATTAACTCTCAAAACACTACTTTTTCTACTTTATTTTACTTTTTTCTTAATTTGTGTGTCCCTCCTCTCTTGCAAATTGCTTTGGGACGGATGGAGTAATTAATAAGTAATTAATATCTAATTATTTTTGTGATTTGTTTAGAAGATGAACAATGTCATTTTACAACGATTTTTAGTATTTTATGGACTTTTTGTATTTTGTGAAAAATTCATTTGAGTATTAAACTACTAATTATGTTTTAAGTTTATAATTTATTGTGAAATAAACATTTTTATTAAAAAATAATATTAGTAAAACTTTTTTAAAAATAATTAAAAATATATTAAAAAATCTTGCGCTGCCTAAGCGGGCCTAGGCGGTCTTGGCGCTTGAAGGTGGTCGACCGCCCGCCGACCACCATTTACAGCCTTGGTTCTACATTAAATAAAAAATCAAATTAAATAAAATAATTTAATTTATCTTGTATCTAAAAACTTACCTTATTTACACACTCACAAAAACATACAGAATTAGACAACATTTAAAAAACTAAGCAATTGAAAGAAATTAAACCTGCGATATTAGAAGAGGAATCGCCATTACAAAGGATCAAGTCGGCGTGATAATAGATGGAAAAGACAGTGGCCGACATAGTGAAAAGGGAAGCCACCGGAATATTCCTCCGATTGCCAACAGCCACCACCCACGACAGACACGTGTCGTAAATGATGACGCTCGGCTTCGGCGGCTCAAGCCGATCCAGCAGCTGCTCTACCGGCGCTCCCATTTTCGTCTGCGCGGCTCGAAAGAAGCCGGCGGAGTCCTTGCCTCGGCCGATCTCCGACGGCATGACGTTCGGAATAGTGGCGAATCTGAGATTAGGAGGCGGCGAGGCGGCGGAGAGAAGGCCGAGCCACTCCTCGGTGACGACGAAGGAGACGGTAATCTGGGGTCGGGAATTGATTATGAGGCGGCAGAGGTTGAGCATGGGGTTGATGTGCCCTCTTCCGGGGTACGGCACCGCCACGACATGGCAGTTGCGATTTTCTCCGGCCATGGCGGAAGAATTCTTTCTTACTCCGCCGGAAAGTAGTAGTGGTTTCTCACAGGGCCTCCTCTCTCTCTCTCCCCTCCATTATTTAATAATCAATTGGGCCCCCACATTGCACGTCACCATCTCACTGAAAGGGCTGTCCTGTTGTTACTGTCGAGAGATCTACACTGTTATCTACACAAAATAAATTTAGGAATTGTTTGGTTTGTCGATAATCGACCGATTCAACTTTTCGAGGTCTATCCTTTAAAAAAAAAAAAGAACTTTTCGAGGTCTACCATCGTGTCGTGAAATTGATAATCGAAAAAATATACTCCTTCCGTATTTCTATAAGTTGCTCGATGCTTTTGGGCACACGAATTAAGGTAAAAGTGAAAAAGTATAAGTGATGTGATGAAAAAAGTGAAAAAGTATAAATAATGTGATAGAAAAAGTGAAAAAGTATGAGTGATGTCATGGAGAAAAGTGAAAAAGTAATGAAAATAGTGTAAAAAATATTGAAAATAATAATAAAGAAGTGAATAGTAGTTTCCAAAAAAGGTAAAAAAGTAATAAGCAACTTATAGAAAGACGGACGAAAATGGCAACATGAGCAACTTATAGAAAGACGGAGGGAGTATATTGTACTATAAATTTTGTTGATTTTGATTATTGTTTTTTTAAGTTTTTAATTTTCGTTTTCGTTCTTTAATTTACCAAAAATTATAATTTTTGTTCTCTTTAGTTTTGAATTTTTATTTTCGTCCTTTAACTTACCAAAAATTATGGTTTTCATCATCCAACCACATTTAACCAGTCGCACAACATATAATACATATGTAGATAATTTTTTTCTATTTTTTTAAATGAAATACTAACCTGGGGGTATTTAGAGGTAATTAGGTCTTGATGGATAAAATACAGAATTAACCGTAAATTTTCTCTCAAATCAAAATCCTAGTCGATCAAATCTAGGCATGGGGCTTGAGAGAATTAGGGAAAAAAAATGAAAAAAAAGATATCCAAATCAAAACATCCAAAAGCATAAATTCTTTTGAGCGTATGCTCACTGTACGGAAAGGAAGAGGGATATCTTCAAGAAATTCGTATGAATCAACGAGTTTTGAGCGCAATATTAAGTGTCATTGTGGTTTCGTTGCAAGGTTTGTACATCATATTCAAAAATGAATCCTGACATAAGATTCTATGGACTGTATTTGGGAGGAAATTTACGGTTAAAAGTGTATTTTGTCAAGACCTAATTCCCTCCAAATACCCCCACGTTAGTATTTTGTTTAAAAAAAGAAAGAAAAATATATTCACGTGTGTAGTACCGATTGTATGACTGATTATAGGCGGTTGGAGGACGAAAAAAAAAATTCAAAACTTAAGAGAACAAAAACCATAATTTTTGGTAAGTTAAAGGACGAAAATAAAAATTCAAAACTTAAGAAGACAAAAACTAAAGTCAACGAAACTTATAGGACAAAAATGTGTATTTTACCTTGATAATTTTACGGTATGGAGAACACAGAGGGTGTTTTTTTTAAACGTAGACATGTGTGTTTTCAAAATCAATAACACAGGTAGTTGGGTTTGAGCTCACTTAATTTTGATATATTTGTTAAATTTTAAATTCACTTATTTCTAATTTTAATTGTAGTTGACAGCTACAATATATAAACTATTGTGCTTCTCATTCTAAGTATAATCCATAAAATTTTGGGTGGAAGTTGAGAAGCTTGTAGTGTAGTGAGCAATTCTACTGTGGTTGATTTTTTAGCCTATTATTATTATCGATTTTGTGTCCACCAAATTGGTGGCCTGAACACTAGTTCCCAAACCAAACACGTGAGTCGTGTGAGAAGGCGGGTGACCCAACAGTGGTATCCAAAACACGGGTTACCTTTGTCAGCTCTATTTGGGGTTAGATCGGATCGGGTTTGTGAGCGTATACTGTCAGCCATCTGAGGGCGTCGCTCGTAGGTGCCACCGCGCCATTACCAGATTTGGATTGATGTTGTGTGTCGCATCCTACCATCGTGTGCCCTACCATCGTGTGCCCAACCAAATCGAGTAGTCTAACCGCTGCGACTTGTGTGTCGCATCCGTCGCGTTTGCAGCCTCCGCTGGTTCGCTAGGGTACCGTGTTTCTGGTGGTGTGATTGTGAAGTCTAACCGGCCACCGCCGTGAAGGAGAACCGTTGTGTTCGTACTCTGCCGCCGTGAAGGTAAATCATCGCGCCCGTGGTCACCTCCTCCCTATGCTCATCCGTGTGCTTCCCGTGAAGTGCAACGCCTTTGTTCGTAGATCTGTTGCAGCTAGGGGTGGAAATAGGCCAGGCCAGACTAGACTAAGCCTCTCACAAAAAAGTCTGGGTCTGGTTTACTATTAATGAGTTTAAGTCTGGCCTGTTATCTATAAAAGACTTTTTAGTAGGCTCGGCCTGGGCATTTTTAGCAAATAGGCTAGGCCTGGAAGCCTTTTAAAGACCTGCTTAATAAAAAAAATTCATAACTTTTTATTCATTATGAAAATTTCAATATTATACATATAAAATTAACAAATGTCTCAATAACATCAATAATAATATTAAATATTTTATCAAATCACAAATAACATCGTTAATGCCTACATCAACTCACTAAAAAAACAATAACAAAACCATAAAGTACTTCAAAAAATCAATACATAAATGATAAATATTCCTTCCAATCTTTTTCAACTACTTATAAAGAAAAATAAAATTACAAAAAGAAAAATAACTATTCCTTCATATTTTCTTCAACTTATCACCTTCTGTGGCCACTGACCATGTTCCATTAGAGCATCTATATATTAATTAATAGACAAAATGATAAATTATATCTTATAAATTAATATCTTAATTATATATTTATATATTATATTATATATATATAATTAAATAGGCAGGCCTGTTAGGCTTAAAAGACCTTTATAAAGCTCGGGTCTGGCCTATTTGACTAAATAGGCTTTTGAAAATGTCTTAGCCTGGCTTATTTATTAAATAGGCCGATCCTAATAAGGCTGGGCCGTAGATCCCTGGGTAGTCTGACCTATTCCCACCCCTAGTTGCAGCGCCTTCGTGATTAGTGTGAAAATTACTTGAAATTATTGTGTTTTTATTGCTAATTTTAATATGATTTCTTATATTTTCTACACTAAATTGATCATTTGTGCTTAATTGTGAAATTATTGATTGTGTTGCAATTTTATTGAAAATTTGAGTTGAATTGAAGAATGAAATTGTGGAAGTTTTGTTTGAGTCCAATTTAAATATTGTCATGTTTAATTCTTTGAAGGATTTTTAATTAATTCTTGACTCAATATTTTTGTAAGCACATTTAATTAAATGAAAGCCCAAGAATTTTAAGATAAGGCCCAATTGCCATTTGAAAAGAATTGGCTGAATTCATTAATTGGTAAGGTCATATAAGTTGTAATCTTTGATCAAGAATTAATTCATTTGCGGAAACGTGGGCTGTTCTCCATCTCACAATACTCTCAACCATTATCCTCTACACATATCTCCACGACAGCCACTACTCTCATTCCATCCAACCGCCGGAAAATGCAGCAGCCTCTCTCGAAATTCGCCGGAAATTGCAGAAATCGAAGCCAATTCGCCGGTATCTACAACTGCCCTGTCTCACACCCGCCTGACCCCTGCTCAATTCACGCAGGAATTCGCGCCTGGAAGCTGCCCAACCGCCGGAAAACCCCTTTCAGCGCGACCCTGTTCGTCGGAAATGGAAGACCACCGCGCCGCCGAAGTTGCGCCTACAACAGCCATGGCCGTCAACAATTTCCGCCCTTAATGCCCATTCGAAGCTTCCCCTGCAACCTGCCCAATTTTCCACTGGAAATAATCCCACGCCCAATTCGCCGGAGTTCTAGCCATCTATTCAAAGCTCCCACCGTCTACAGCCATGGTTTGTTTCTTGTTGCCCAGAAATTGCAGACGCCGCCGTGCCGGAATTGCCGCCTGAAACCGCATCCCCTGTTGCCGGAAAGCTCGTCCGCCTGGAAATTCGAAGCTATCGCCGGAATTAAATGAATCTGCCACTCACTACTCGTCCCTTGAAAAAGTCGTTGAAACTTGAAAAATCGCCAAAGGTAAGAAGCAATTTTAATTTGGAGGCCGTGTGCTTCACTTTGCTTTGGGCCGTGTACTTCATTTCCCTTAGGCAGTGTCACTACCGTAGCGAATGACACGGCCAATCCATAAATTCATATGGCCGTGTCCTTTTTACACTTAGGCCTTGTCACTACTGCCGAAGCAAATGACACGGCCAAGCCCGAAATTCATACGGTCGTGTCAAATTTCTGAAGAGGCCGTGTCGTTGAAAATTCTTATTTGGGCCTTCCAAGATCAAGCCCATTTGCCAATTATTTTTCAAAGCCCATTAGCATAAACCAATAGAAGGCAGCAGCTGGAAGGATGAAGAAGGATATACACTACTCACGCAAAGAAGACTAGACACGCATTCCACCCCCAATTCTCTTAGAATTTTCACCAGCTCTCACACACTTTCCCATTTTAGTGGGTGCTCTTATTTTTATTGAATTTCTTTGGAAGCTATTGAAGATTTAATGGTTATTTCAAGTTGTAATCACACTTTCTAAGTGAATTCTACTCTTATTTTCTTTAATATTGTTGAGAATTAATAGTTTATGATCTATTGCAATTTTATTGAATATTTCATTATGTTTTCATTTTATTTTGCATTTGATGTTATGGGTTTGATTAATATAGCTATGGGCTAATTTGTTTTTGTTGAGCCAACAATGATTGTTTGAAATCAATTGGAATGAAAAAATTGAAGAACACCAAGATTTACGTGGTTCGATCAGAAATGATCTACGTCCACGGATGAGGGCACATCTCTCACTAATCGATGAAGGAGATAATACAGATTACAAGTGTTTCTTGTAGGTTGTGATGATTCTCTAAGTATATGATCGATCTCTTCCTCTATACATATGTGTGTATATATAGGAGAATGAAAATCCCTAATTAATGCTAGTGATCGTAACCGTCTAACAAGAAAACTGCTACAGTTGCAACCGAAAATGAGTAACTGTCAGAGCTCAACGATCTTCAGTTTTTATTCTGTTAAATTGATCACCCGTTGTCCAACTTGGAAGTTTAAACCGCTTCGTAACTGATCCTGAGTTAATTCCTGACTTCGGGGTCAGTATGCTCCTTCCTTGTCTTGTCTTGTCTTGTCTGCTGATATGATATGTCCTCAGCTGAGTCTGAGTACTCAGCTGATATCATCAGTAGACCTTTTGTCCTGATCTGACCAGCTGACCTGACCATACCATCCTGACTGACCATCATCCTGATCTCCTCAGCTGACCACCATCAGCTGACCTCTTCAGCTGACCACCATCAGCTGACCTCCTCAGCTGACTACCATCAGCTGACTTTCTCAGCTGATCCCGCAGATATCCCAGATGACTTTCAGTAGACTTCTCAAACAATCTCAGCTGACCTTATCAGATGACTAACCATCAGCAGACCTATCAGCTGACTTCCTCAGCTGATAGTATAATGTTCAGTTAATCAGCAGTACTTGCTCATCTGTTCTTAATTTCACTTTCTTTGCACCCATATCAATTCTCCACCTCAAAGTAAGTGAGATGCCTCCACCTAACCTTCACATCACAGTAGTATTAAGGCACATCCCATGACTGTACCTTAACAAGCTTCAAACAGTAGTTGCATTTTGAACTTGATATGACTTTAGTCAGCATATCAGCAGCATTGTCATCAGTAGATACTTTTTGTATTGTGATCACCTTCTTTTCCACTACATCCCTCACAAAGTGAAGCCTCACATCAATATGTTTAGATCTTTCATGAAAGACCTGATGCTTGACTAAGTGAATGGCACTCTGATTATCACATTGCACAATAACTTCATCTTGCCTGATTCCAAATTCCCTGATAATGCCCTTAAGCCACATAGCCTCCTTTACTGCTTCTGTCACTGCGATGTACTCAGCTTTAGTGGTTGATAGTGTAACCACTGACTGTAATGCAGCCCTCCAACTGATGGTTGTGCCATATAGTGTAAACACATATCCAGTCAGAGACTTTCTTGTATCTATGCTTCCAGCATAGTCAGAATCTACAAAACCTTGTAGAGGTTGCTTGTCCTCATGAGTCCTCTCAAATAGTAATCCCAAATGTGCTGAACTTTTCAGATATCTCATTATCCACTTGAAAGCTTCCCAATGTGCCTTTCCAGGATTAGCCATAAACCTGCTGACCAAGCTCACTGCATGAGCAATATCAGGTCTGCTACAAACCATGGCATACATTATGCTTCCAACTCCATTTGAATAAGGTATCTTGTTCATCTGAGATTTATCTTGATCACTCTTGGGACATTGATCAGCTGACAATTTGAAATGTTGTCCAAAAGGAGTAGAGACTGATCTTGACTCATGCATATTGAATCTTCTCAAGATTTTCAGTATGTAATCCTGCTGAGTCAAGAACATCCTTCCAGCTGACTTGTTCCTGATAATATCCATACCCAGAATTCTCTTTGCACTTCCAAGGTCTTTCATGTCAAAGGTTGAACTGAGCTTATCCTTCAGTTTCTGAATTCTTCCAAGACTTTTGCTGGCAATTAACATATCATCCACATAAAGTAATAGATATGTCAGTACCTCATAGCCTTGCTTTTCCAAGTACACACAACTATCATACTTGCATCTGCTGAAGCCTATAGACACCATGAAGCTATCAAACCTTTTATACCACTGCCTTGGGCTTTGCTTAAGTCCATACAAAGACTTCTTCAGCAAACATACATTTCCTTCATTTTCTGATAGTATGAACCCTTCAGGCTGCTGCATATAAATGGTTTCTTCAAGCTCTCGATGTAGGAATGCAGTTTTGACATCCAGCTGTTGTAACTCCAGTCCATCCTGATTCACCATAGACAATAAGATCCTTATTGAGCAGTGCTTCACAACTGGTGAGAACACTTCATTGAAGTCTATTCTTTCTCTCTGAGTAAATCCTCTTGCAACTAGCCTTGCCTTGTATCTGATCAGCTCATGTCCATCTGACCCAATTTCAGACTTTTTCTTGTATATCCATCTTGAGCTGACAACCTTCTGCCCTTTTGTTCTATTCACAAGAACCCATGTATTGTTCTTTTCAAGTGAATCTAACTCCTCTTTCATAGCTGAAATCCACTGATCTTTATCCTTCCTTGTCACTGCATCAGTATAAGTCTGAGGTTCCTGATACTCTACTTCTTCTGCTACTGATAAGGCATATGAGATCATGTCAGCCTGCCCAAACCTGATTGGTGGATGAATGCTTCTCCTATGTCTATCTCTAGCTAGACTGTAGTTTCTCAAATCTTGACCCTCCTCTTCATCTGAATTTTCAGTTTGATTTTCAGAATCACTGTCTGCTGATGCACTCAGCTGATCTTCTTGAGGATTCCTGATATCAGAGTTGTCTTGAGCCTGATCTTCATTCTGAATCCTGGTTGTATGCTCCACCTGAACTGGTGTATGTCTGATTATGGGGTTGTCCTCAAAACCCTGAGAACTTTCAGATGTACCATATCCCATGACTTTCTCATTGAAAGTCACATCTCTGCTGATAATGCACTTCTTGAGTCCAGCTTCAAGGCACCACAATCTATAACCCTTGACACCTTTTGGATATCCCAGGAAGATGCACCTCAGAGCCCTTGGTTCCAGCTTATCCTGCCTTATGTGTGCAAAGGCTAAGCAACCAAATACCTTCAGATTATTATAATCTGACAACCTACCATACCAAAGCTCATCTGGGGTTTTAAACTCAATAACAGATGAGGGAGTTTTGTTTATCAAATAACAAGCAGTATTAACTGCCTCTCCCCAGAATACTTTAGGTAGTTTAGCATCTGACAGCATGCATCTAACCTTCTCCAAAATAGTTCTGTTCATCCTCTCAGCAAGCCCATTCTGTTGAGGGTTTGCTGGAACAGTCTTGTGTCTTGTTATGCCTCTTTCCTTGCAGAAATTTTCAAATTCTTCTGACACATACTCAAGTCCATTGTCAGTCCTGAGATGTTTTAAGGATCTGCCTCTTTTGTTCTCTTGTTCAAGGAGCCATTCCCTGAACTTCCCAAAGGCTTCACTCTTCTGCTTCAGGATGATTACCCACACTTTTCTGCTGAAATCATCTATGATGGTCATGAAGTACTTTCCACCTCCATGAGTCTCAGTTCTTGATGGCCCCCAGATGTCAGAGTGTACATAATCCAAAGGAGCATCAGTATGATGTTTCCCCTTTGCATAGGAGTGTTTCTTGGATTTTCCCAACACACAGTGATCACAGAAATCCAATTTGATTATCCTTGAATCCCCAAATGCCTTCTGCTTGGAGAGTTTATTCAGTCCTCTTTCACCAATGTGCCCTAACCTCTTGTGCCACAAGATAGCATCAGAACTGCCCATAACTGCATTCACTGATCCGGCAGCTGAGTTACCCATCAGAATGTACAAGCCATTTACCTTCTTGCCCTTCATCACAATGTTGTTATCCTTAGTTATCAATATGAATCCATTCCTTGTATTGAATTCATATTCCAAAACATTAAGTGACCCAAGAGAAATAAGATTTCTCTTCAGCTCAGGTACAAACCTGACATCTTGTAGTATCCTCTCAGCACCATCATGCAGCCTCAACTTTATTGAGCCAGAGCCTCTGACCTTGCACATCTGATCATTCCCCAAGAGAACTGATCCACCATCAAATTTCTTAAGATCCCTGAATAAATTTTCATTGGGACACATATGAAATGAGCTCCCAGAATCCAACACCCAATCTTCACTCAGCTTGACATCAGTAACAACCAAGACTTCAGCACTATCATATCCTTCCTGAGTAGCAATTGTGACATCTGCCTTCTGATCCCCTTCTTGCTTCCTGGATTTGTCAGGACAATTCTTCTTGAGATGTCCCACCTTCTGACATGAGAAACATTTTCTCCTTTCCACAAATTTTCCAGATTTAGGGCCTTTACCATTCTTCTTCTTCTTTCCCTGAAACGGTTTCTTCACTTTCTTGAATTTGATATTCAGCCCTTCACCTTGATTTGTGTTCTTCCTTTCAGATTGCATTTGAAGCGCCTTAGTTTTCAATGCATTTTGAATATCATCAGGGGACACCTTCTCTTGCCTTCCAAATAACAGAGCATCCTTGAAATTCTCCAAGGATTTTGGTAGAGAATTCAGTAACATCAGGACTTTATCCTCATCTTCAATCTTGACTTCAAGATTCTCCAAATCATCCACTGCTTTATTGAATTCTTCAAGTTGTTCAACAAGATCCATATCCTCAGTCATCTTGAAGGAATGAAGCCTCTGTTTCATGAACAACTTATTGGTAACCGACTTCGTTTGATACACCTGTTCCAGCTTATTCCACACATCAATGATAGTCTTCTCCTTATACACCTCCCTCAGAGGTTTGTCTCCCAAGCACAAAATAATTGTGCTATGAGTCTTGTCCAGAATCTCCTGCTTCTTTGCAGGTTCTGATACGGATGATGATGGCCACTTATTCACTGGTTTCAGAGCATTTGATAATCCATGGTGTGTGAGAAGAGCTTTCATCTTCACCTTCCACAAACCAAAATCATTCGCCCCTGTGAATTTCTCAAATTCCATCTTCGTAGAAGCCATAGCAGTTGATTTCACCAACAATCTTCTCTTCTTCCCACAGACTGCGCCAATTGTTGAGTCAACAATGATTGTTTGAAATCAATTGGAATGAAGAAATTAAAGAACACCAAGATTTACGTGGTTCGATCAAAAATGATCTACGTCCGCGGATGAGGGTACCTCTCTCACTAATCGATGAAGAAGATAATACAGATTACAAGTGTTTCTTGTAGGTTGTGATGATTCTCTAAGTATATGATCGATCTCTTCCTCTATACATATGTGTGTATATATAGGAGAATGAAAATCCCTAATTAATGCTAGTGATCGTAACCGCCTAACAAGAAAACTGCTACAGTTGCAACCGAAAATGAGTAACTATCAGAGCCCAACGATCTTCAGTTTTGATTCTGTTAAACTGATCACCCGTTGTCCAACTTGGAAGTTTAAACCGCTTCGTAACTGATCCTGAGTTAATTCCTGACTTCGGGGTAAGTATGCTCCTTCCTTGTCTTGTCTTGTCTTGTCTGCTGATATGATATGTCCTCAGCTGAGTCTGAGTACTCAGTTGATATCATCAGTAGACCTTTTGTCTTGATCTGACCAGCTGACCTGACCATACCATCCTGACTGACCATCATCCTGATCTCCTCAGCTGACCACCATCAGCTGACCTCCCCAGCTGACCACCATCAACTGACCTCCTCAGCTGACCACCTCAGCTGACTTCCTCAGCTGATCCCGCAGATATCCCAGATGACTTTCAGTAGACTTCTCAAACAATCTCAGCTGACCTTATCAGATGACTAACCATCAGCAGACCTATCAGCTGACTTCCTCAGCTGATAGTATAATGTTCAGTTAATCAGCAGTACTTGCTCATCTGATCTTAATTTCACTTTCTTTGCACCCATAACAGTTTTTATTGTATATGTGCTAGATTTTTAATTTGTTGGGTGATTGAACTCCTAAATTGTGGTTTATTTGTGCTTTAATTGATTGTTCTTCTTTTGTTAAGCATTTTAATCGAGTGGGCTAGAAGCGAGAGCTGCGTTTATTTGATTAAGTGCATGATTGGGTTGAGTGAGATATTAAATTGCTTTTGTTTGAACGTCCATTACACTGAGAGGGGATGGTTTGTTAAGAACACTCACATTTAGGCAATAGGTTGATGTAACGAGAGTTAATCAATTAGGTGAGAATTTATCCTAGTTTGATCACTTGATAAATTGGATTTCGATGCATGTATACAATAGGTCGTAGATTTAAACTCAATTGAAATTACTCGAAGCATTCCTTCACTCCTTGCACTTCTTTGGAAGTTAGAACTAGTTTTAATTTGCATGCTATTTGAGTTGCTTGTTTAAATCTAGCTTTAATTTTTGTTTGTTAATTTTAGCTAAAAAACCCTCAAATCTTGGAACCTTTTAAATTTCGCATTGCAACATGTGGATGTTTGAGATTAGATCCTTGGACTAGAGACACCTCCCTAGGGTTCGATAATTTTATAACTTGGTTAAGCTTCATACTCGACGAACCTATACACTTGTAGGGTAGTGAGTTTGTGTGAAAACAAATTTGCGCATCACTTCGCTCGTGTTACTGTGATCTTGTCCCCTTGACATGATTGACTTTCTGTAAATAGATCTTCTATGCAACAGCTTCAGACGACCTCAGCTGCTGTTGGTGGTCCTCGTCTGATATGTTCAGGGCTCAGCTGGTATGTTGAGTCATAGCTGTCCTGAACGTGTCTCAGCTGATCTGGGTGCTCCTCTGCTGATTTTGTCCTCGTCTGATTTCGGCACCTCAGCTGATCTGACATCAGCTGACCTGGACCTCAGCTGATCTAACCTCAGCTGATCTGACATCAGCTGACCTGACATCAGCT
>JAPKLY010000047.1:1692178-1709561 GCA_026898435.1 Prunella vulgaris
CATAAGGGATTTCCCAACAATTTCCCCATTTTTGATGATATTAAAACCCAAGGAAAATTGATCTTTCTCCAATCAACTGATGTTCCCCCTTACACAAATCTCAACTGATTTTCCACCTAAGTGTAGGTCTTTCCCCTTAGTTGGGTAGATGTTTGCGTTTGGATTTGTTCTTCACACTCAGCTCATCTGATTTGATCATCTTCTCATCTGATATCAACTTTTTATCTGATCTCCTGAGCTGGTGTGTACCTGAAAATAAAATCAGGCAATAGGTACCCTACTGGGTCCTGGAGGGTCAGGAGGCAGTTCTTTAGGGATCCATAGGAATAGGACATCCTTATGAGGCTTAGGAGACCTTATCCATCTCCCATATTTATCAACAAAGACAATCTCCTTCAAAGGGTTTCTCTTAGGAGGATGTCTTAGAAAACCAGTTCTTGTGATCTGATTATAAAGGTACGCCCTGCTAGAGCCTTTGAATGACTCATAGACAACAGCCTTAGCTGATTGTGCAGGTTTGGGTGGTACTTTAAATGTAACCGAGGGTGGAGAAGGGTTCTGCTTGGACTTGCCCTTCTGGGATGGTCCAGGCTGATCCCTCCTCATCTTATTTTTCCCTTTTTCCTTATTTTCAGCTCCCTGAACCTGTACCTTTTTCTTCCCTTTAGAGGACTTAGGGAAGCCAACACCGCGATTTTAGGTGTTAGGATTACTTGTTGGAAGTTTTTTTTAAGAAAATTACGTACTTGTTATTCCTGTTTGGGTCTGTTATCCTTTATCCTATGTAGTAGCTTCCGTTGTTTAGAAAATTTATTTTTTTGCATCTTTGTGTTTGCAAAAGCTTTTCTCGTGTGATTTTGTTGAAATGGCAGCTGGAGTCAATTTGGTGATATGTACTAAACTCTTTGTGTTGTTTGATTGCTATGCCTTTGTGGCATAGAGTCAGTGTGCCTCTTTTGCTTAGTGGTGTAAGACTTTGTTTTTACCTTTGTGGTTTAATCTTTTATGATTTTGGTTTGACTTTATGTCATTGTTGCTCTCAGTGAGGTGGAGCAACGACCTTTGTGGTATTTGAGTCTTTGGGAACTCTGTTTTGTTGACTTTGTGTCGTAGTTGCTCTCAGTGGGGTGGGGCAACAACTATTATGGTGTTTGAGTCTTTGTGAACTCTGTTTTTGTTGACTTTGTGTCTTGGTTGTTTAGTTTGAGGTAGAGCAACGGTCTTTGTGACTAGGTTTGTGTGACTTGAATCTTTGTGATATCTTGTTTTTGCTTTGTGTCAATCGTCTGATTATGTGTGACTTTGTGTCTTCTATGTGATTACTTGCACTAACTTTGGGTTTTTTGTAGGTTTTGTGTACTAACTTTGTGTTTGTGCAGGTTTTGTATGCGGTACGCCTTTGTGTGTGTGTGTGCTTGTGTGTGCATGTGTGTGTGGGGTGATGATAAAAACCCGTAGATTCCGATGTTGAAAGGAATGATAAAAAAGGTGGAGAATATTGAGCTTGAGCCCACATAGGTTTTGGCCTGTTGGTTAAATCTTAAGCTCATTTATCTCTAATCCTACTTGTAGTTGGCAACCACCATATATAAGCTATTGTGCTTCTCCTCTCAAGTGTGATTGTTAAAATTGTGAGTAGGATTTGGGAAACTTGTAGTGTAGTGAGCAATCCTACTGTGAGCGATTTTTGAGCTTATCATTCTCATCAATTTTGTGTTCACCAAAGAGGTGGTCTGAACCCTAGTCCCTAAACCAAACACATGAGTCGTGTGAGAAGGCGGTGACCCAACACATGGTAGAGCAATTTTTATAGGATTTAGTAAATACAAGTGATCAAAATATTCTCACAACTCAAACTAGTACATATAATAAAAATAATATCAACCAAGTGAAATTTGAGTACATATGGGTACATAAGTTTCATTGTATTTACACAATTACCTTTCTGCATTTTTTTCACCCCCAGATCCATTTTTGTTTTGTTTTGGTCTAATTGGTCACTTTCTCTCATAAATGCATTACCCAAAATGGTTCTTACAATTTTTCCTCCTATTTTTTTCTTTTTCAGAGCATGGAAGAGGTTGTATCCGATAGATTCAAAAGATTTGAACTATCAAATGGTCATTTGGGATATTCATTTTAAACAAAAACGGTGAGGATTCAAATTTCAAACTTGATTTCAGACTATATTAAGTTTTTCTCTTTTAATTCTTCCTCATTTTTCTAATACCGAAGAAATAGTTTTTTGGTTTCTCACGTCAGATTTTGATTAATATCTTTGTAGTGACCATGGATATCATATTAACGGTTACATACCTTCAATGGTGAGTGCAGAGCATTGACGATTGATTTGAGTTCGTCTTATATATCGTTAGTTTCTGATATCGAAGGTATGTGGCCCGATTTGGATATCAGCTGGGAAGAAAACGGTCTACAAATTGGAAAGCTTTGTAAATGCATTTCTGATGCCAGAGAGGAGAAGCTTCCAACGCCGGGTTTGTCTCTGATTTATTTGTTTTGATTTATATGCTTGAGTATTTGTTGCTTTTGTGGACATCTCTGTGCATTTTATAAATGTAATCTGGGTTTCTCGTCTCTGTGAAAATGTTCACTTCCTAGAGATCTGTTGTGTTACTATTGTGCATAACTTTAGTAGTTGCAATTGCACTAAGGGTGTGTTTGGTAGTGTGTATAAAATTAGTATGTAATAGTGAGATTTCATTTATTATGTAAGAGAGTTGTATTAAACATTATTGTTTGGTAGTAATTACTTAAAAGTAGATTATTTTTATATCATTATTTGGTAGAATGTAGTTGTTATGATTTAATATTTATTTTTAATGATCTAAATTTTTTTATTGGTGTTTGGTAGGTAATATATATATTAGTATTTGAGAAAAAAACATTTTCAATTACTAATAAGGCCCAGAAAATAAAATACAAATATGCCCACATATTTGTATACATACATTCTCCTCAAACATATCATCGAATATCTTATGTGCATCTCAATTCCTCAACAAGAATTGTAGAAATTCTGTCCAATTTCTAATTTTTCGATTGTAGAAATAATTCCCAATTCTCAATTCCTCAACAAGAATTGCAGAAAAAACTTAATTAAATTCAACATTCCTGTGAATATCTACCAAAATATAATCAACAGTTGACCAAGAAAATAAAGATGGAAATCGTGGCTCTCCTATAAGCCACACGTAATTTCAACATTGCGAGAAAGAAGCAAAATTCATGGCCACTCTTCACAGCAACCGCCACACATTTCGCCGAAAACTGATCACGCCCTGTTCATCGCAATCTCGCTGGGAAGCCATGGAAACTGCCCAACAATCTGTCACTCCAAAATCATCACTCGCAAGAAGCCACCCGTAGCACTCCACCCCAGATCTGAAGGCCGCCACAAGCCACATCGAAGCAACCATGTTATTTCACGCCACTAGAATTCGAAAATGACAATCGTCGTTCGCTCAACCGCACAATCCACATCCAACACCTTCAAACCATCATAACCACACGCTCTCACCCATTCTGTTCAGCCACTGTTCAAAGTCTCGTCATCGGAATCGAAACCCAGTTTCATCACTGGAGCTCGCCCAATCTGCTGCAATCTCCGATTGACAGTGTCTCGGTGGCCATTGTCGTCTTTGCAGAAGAAGAGCGTTCAGTCTTCACTTTAATATGTTCTTTCTTCACCTTCTCTGTGGATATCTAATCTCTGGCACCGTTACATTAAAATTTTAATACCATGTGACTTGAACTATGTTTTTGCAAATACGCAAAATCCTAACCCTCAAGAGGAAGGGATCGTGCAGCACTAGCAAGTATTTCGACCAAGTATTATCGAACCCAAAGGAAGCAAATTAGGAGTGTGTGTGTGTTTGTTTATCTTGTAAAATAACTTACACTAAAATGGTTGGGGGGGGGGGGTTTGTTCCTAAATTCTACTACTCATGCAAATCAAATAAAATTAAAAAGTAAACTAAGAACAAAAATTAAACTCTAGAACAAATGAACTAACTTCCAAAGATGAAAGTGCAAGGATTGAGGTTATGCTCTAAACATGATCATTAAGATTATTTTCCCCTTATTAGTCTAAACCAAAATAAGTGTTCACAACGAAGTATCAAAAGCCACCACTTAATTAAATCTAATACTCATAGACAAGTAATCAGATTATATTGTCCATCATCGACGAGTCAGGATAAGTGCATCTAGAGCTCTCATTCTCGCCTTCAAGACAAATTAAAATCCTAAGGTGTTGAATAATTTAATTCTTTCCAACAAGGTACTTAAACTAATTTATTCGGCTCTCACTAATTATTAACTAGTGTTTCATGTCATAAATAGTAATTTTTAATATTTTCTTATACATTGTGTTTTCTATCAAAAAAAAAAATTTATTAAAATTCATAATATTTTATTGTATACTACCAAATAATTATATTAAATATTTATCTTTTTAGGGTTCCACTATTTTTTTCCTCATCTTTTCTCATACACTTTCTCAATTTTTTCTATATTTTATCCTATTATCATGTTTTTTTATAATTCATTTTACGCAAAGTTTTGTATAAAAATCTCATCAGATGTATAAATAATTAGGATCAATGATATTATATTATAATTGTTTGTTTAAGCTGCAATTAAACAAGATTATAAGAGTCAACATACAAAAGAGATTATGAGAGTCAACAGAAATTTGTCATTTGATCAAAAGAACACCTCTTTATTTGATTTTATTTATAACTTTAGATGTCCGTAAATTATATCTATACTTAATACATAATCGAATACAATGACCTTTGTGAAACATGAATAATTTGATATTAAATTTATTAAAGTAAAAATGATCAAAGAATTCAAGCTCCATCTAAACATAAGCAAATTAATCAGAAATAACATCCCTAATGAAAGCAATGAGATCCTCATGAGATGATCCCCCTTCACAATTAGCATTCCTACAAATTTCTTGAATTTCCTTTGCTCTTCTTCTCCTCTCCTTCCCCTCCTCATTCCCTAAATCCATAACCCTCAACACAACCCTACAAATCTCATCCTCCTCACCAACACCTCTTCTTCATCCTCCTTCACCCTCACTCCAATCTTCCAATCATCCACAATCATCTTACTATTCGTCGTCTGATCCCAAAATATTGGGAAAGTGAGCATCGGAAGGCCAGCAAACGCCCCTTCTTTAGTCGAGTTCCATCCACAGTGCGACCAGAATCCACCAACGGAAGGGTGGCAGAGCACCTTCAATTGATCACACCAAGAAACCACAAGCCCTTTACCACCAACCCCACACTGCCCTTGAATGCGGCCGGCCTCTTCCCGTGCAACCCACAAGAAACGAACACCGCTAGCATGGACCCCGGCTATGATCTGTTCGAGCTGAGCATGAGAAACAGAGAGAAAACTGCCCTGAGAGATGTAGAGGACAGAGTCATGAGGCTGGGCATCGAGCCATTGGAGGTAGTGGGGTCTGATCTCTGGGTTTTCTGGATTAAAGTGAGGTATTGAGAGGCCTAAGGAGTAGATTTTGAGGGGGAGATGCTGTTTAAGAGCATCAAGAACTTGGGGTTCTAGTTCAGAAACAGAAGTGAAGAGAAGGTATTGTGATTGGGTTGATGCAGAATGAATGCAGGCTAAGGCATGAGGAAGAACCTCTTGGCCAGCACCATGGAATGGAGTTGGAAGATCTGTGATTCTTAATGGAGGGACTCCTGGGATGTTGCTTATAACTCTCTGCTTCCAGCCTTCATCTGCAGCTGATTAATTGTTTCTTTGATTTATTAATTCCCCATAGATTTCCTGTTTTACCTTTGTTACACACACTATAGATTTATTTTTAATACATATACCACGAATTGCAGTTGACATGATGGAATTGTTATTTATTCTTTTGCAGACTAAGGTATCATTTGGCTACAATGTAAATAATTCAAAATAAATTAAGTTAAAAGTATAACTTAGAAATTATTATCTCGGAGTTAAATAGTATGTTTGAATTAATGGATTAAGATAATTAATAATATAATAAAATAATTTTATTTTTAATGTAGGATTAATAATAAAAAAATATACATTTAATAATTTTGTCTTTTACTCCCTCCGTCTCAGAGGAACTTACAAGTTTTCCTTTTCGAGACGTCCCACGGGAACTTGCAAGGCCAAAAATGGAAACCCTTTTATAAACTTCACCCTCACAATATCTACATATTTACACAAAATGTCACTACTTTTTCACTTTTTGGGCCAACCTTACACTCAATCCAACTAACTTATTTACTTTTTACATAAAATTTTACCAAATTAACCCTCAAAACACTACTTTTTATACTTTATTCGATTTTTTTCTTAATTTGTGTGTCACTCCCCCCTTGCAAATTGCTCCGGGACAGAGGGAGTATATCATAAATAAAAATACAGCAAATTATATTATTTTTTTAATATAAAAGGAATCTTTTACTAAAAATAAATATGATAAATTATTGTCATATTTGTACCTACAATATTATCTACCATTTATAAGATAAATTCGAATTTTAGGCTTGAATTTTTATTAATCTTGGATAAATTAAATATCAAATTAAATAAAATTCTCACTCTATTCCACTATATATTGCTCATTTTGTCATTTTCGTTCATCTCGCTATATGTTTCTCATTTGTTTTTTATCTTTTTGGGAAATTAATATTTATTTTTTATTATTATTTTTATTACCTTTTACACTATTCCTATTATTTTTTTACTTTTTTCATTATATCATTTATATTTTTTCACTTTATTTATCACATTATTTATATATATATTTTTTTTTTTTTTATTTAAAAGCAAGGAGCAACTTAAATTGAAATTGGAAAGTAATTTAATTTATCTAACATCTAAAAACTTACCTTATTACGTACGTACTAACGCAAATAATAAAAATGTTACTCACAAAAGCATGCAGAATTAGACAACATTTAAAAAATAAACAATTAAAAGAAATTAAACCTGCGATATTAGAAGAGGAATCGCCATTACAAAGGATCAAGTCGGCGTGATAACAGATGGAAAAGACGGTGGCCGACATAGTGAAAAGGGAAGCCACCGGAATATTCCTCCGATTGCCAACCGCCACCACCCATGACAGATACGTGTCGTAAATGATGACGCTCGGCTTCGGCGGCTCAAGCCGATCCAGCAGCTGCTCTACCGGCGCTCCCATTTTCGTCTGCGCGGCTCGAAAGAAGCCGGCGAAGTCCTTGCCTCGGCCGATCTCCGACGGCATGACGTTCGGAATGGTGGCGAATCTGAGATTAGGAGGCGGCGAGGCGGCGGAGAGAAGGCCGAGCCACTCCTCGGTGACGACGAAGGAGACGGTAATTTGGGGTCGGGAATTGAGTATGAGGCGGCAGAGGTTGAGCATGGGGTTGATGTGCCCTCTTCCGGGGTACGGCACCGCCACGACATGGCAGTTGCGATTTTCTCCGGCCATGGCTGAAGAATTCTTTCTTACTCAGCCGGAAAGTAGTAGTGGTTTCTCTCTCTCTCTCTCTCTCTCTCTTCCATTATTTAATAATCAATTGGGCCCCACATTGCACGTCACCATCTCACTGAAAGGGCTGTCATGTTGCTACTGTCGACAGATCTACACTGTTATCTACCCAAATTAAATATAGGGATTGTTTGGTTTGTCGGTAAGAATGAGAAAATGAATGGTATGTTGATATTAATGTTAGTATATATGTTTAGAGATAATTATTACGAATATATGTTTAGTATATATGTTTAGAGATAATTATTACGAATATATCATAATTGATCATATTCAATTATTAATATATTATTAATTTGATTAATACTATTCGACAACACATTTATAAAATAAAATATTTCTATAAATATTTGATTGTTTGCATATATTTATATGGATAAACGAATTGAACTCGTAAAATACTCAATTTACTAATGAATTGGTTTGTACTCAATTCAGTATTAATATTTTTTTTTCGTAATTTCTTTTACTTGTAATTAGGTTTCATTTGCAATTTGAGTTGATCTCTATTAATAACTCATTAATATTATCAAGCGAATTTGAGTCCGGTGTGATAAATGCTCCAGATGAATTCAAACTTCAAATATTCTCAACTCCATTCTTATTTTTATTTGAATGAAATGAAATAAAATAATAAAATTTCAAATAATAAAATGGAATAAAGTAGGGCATGCAATGCAAGCTGTTAAAAATATTTGAATTATTTTTATTTTTCTACCTTGCCAAAAATTTATGGGCCTAAGTAGTTTAACTCATATATAATATTTTAAATTTCCTACACGTAAAAAAAAAATATAAATAATCATGGAATAATGCGATCCAAATTTAGATAAATTTTCATTAAAAAAGTCTGAACTGTTGATAATTCTAAAACCAGTACAATACTACATTTTTTTTTAAAGAAATCAAGTTAAATGGGCTGTAAATAGCCCAAAAACGTATTTACAATGAGAATCAAATTGGGTATATTCCTGATACTTGGGTTAGGCCCAATTATGCATACTGAACAATGGGTTCTAATAGAAGGCCCACGAACTAGATATCCTAATTAAAAAGTGAAATTAAAATACTAGATACCTGTCATAAAGATGGAATAGGCGAGAGATCAAATTTATAAAATTAATAACTTTTTTGGTCAAATTTGCAAAATTAATTGCTCTTTAAATGAATTTGTTATGTATGCAAGGTGACTCCATTGCTGGAGATGCATATGATAATTACATGAGGTCGATTTGATGTAGGAATTACAAGTCTAACATTAAGGGGTGTATTTATTTTGGAACTTAGGTGTGCATAGTAATTCATGATTTTGAAATTTTAAAATGTAAAATTTTTTATGAATAGTAAAATTGTGTGTTTGTTTTGGAATTTTAATAGGGTAGGATAATATTTTATGTCAAATTAAAATGTAATAATAATTGATATTATAGGTATAATATGTATTTTTAGGTGTATTGTGTTGAAAAGAACAATAATAGGTATAATAAGTAGTGGCGGCTACCGACACCGCCTACGCGCTTGGCGTCAATCGATCGCCGAGAAAAATCCGTCAAACTTAAAAGTTTGATTTCAAACTGTGTTACTATATGGATAAATATATGTTACAGAAAGGCAAATCCGTGTTAGTAATTCTTAAAAATTTAAATTTTTAAATTTTTGTCAATACTGTGTGGTATATAGTGATGCTTTCACATTGAGACTTAATCGCAATTAATTACCGATGGTCAAAACTCTTATTAAATTGAATTCGTCATTTTATATCTCTTTAATTACTTTTTAAATGACCTTTTTTTTAATAGTGATACAAGGAGCTCAAATCCTAATGTGGAAGAAGGGAACTTATTTTTCTTCTCTCCATTATATTTTTTAACTCTTGGAACTTTTTTTTTCTTCAATGATAAGTTGCTACACACGTGTATTAACATCTGCTTTACTCAAAATTGATTTTGAATAATTAAATATATATCAAATTCATCATAAATTACGAATTTTACGGTCATTGATTAGTCAAACTTGACAACACCCAAATTAATTCCAACACAAGTCCTCTATTTTAATTCGAGTTTAATATTAGTCATATAATTTCATTTTTATGTTAATTTAGTAATATCTTTTATGGAAAATTCAACCGTTATACAGTAATAGGGATAAAGATAATTATACAGTAAGGGCTTATTTGGTTCGATGGATAAGATAAATAGCCCAAGATAGATTACTCAAGATTATAATCTAGAGATTATTATCTAGGAGTTAAATAGTATGTTTGGATTGATGGATTAAGACAATTAGTCATGCAAGATAATTTTATTTTGCATGTTTGGATTGCAAGATTAATTATAAAAAATATGCAATTGACAATTTTACCCTCATATCATAAACAAAAGCTAAATAAATTGTTTGCTAAGCTCATCATACATTATTTCCACCAAGTATCTCTAATTAATTTTAATACAAATTAATTTGCCTTCTCTATTTTTTTTGAAAAAATAAATTTAATTTAATTTAATTTAATATAAATTAATTTGTCATCTTCAAATTTTTTTTTAAAAAAAATAAAAATAATTCACCTTTAATGGGATAAAGACACTGAAATTGGTAAATAAAGTACATAATCATATTGCCAATTTCATAGTCCATATTTTATTTTGTTTTGGAAAGCGGCGGACATAGGGAAAGTCAATTTAACCACGATTTTTCCCCCAATATGTCAAGAGCATTTTAGTAAAGATGGATTTTAACAGATTATAATCGGACCATTTAGCCCAGATTGTATAATCTGCCTTTCATCAGATAAGCTGAAATTTGTTTTGGGCTATTAGTTAATCTTGGGCTTTCATCTATCGAACCAAACATAAGATTAAATGAGATAATTTAATCTATCTTGCGATATCCGGTGAACCAAATGAGCCCTAATTATAGTAATAATCAATCTCCAATGTCATAGCCAGTGTTTTCATAACCGGACCGGTGATTAAACCGGATAAGAAACCGGTTCACGGTTCAACTGTTAAAATAATTTATACATATTTTGTAATATTTTCTATGTTAAATAAAATAAATATTCACTTATAAAAATTAAATAAATACAATAGTGTCATAAAATAACAACACAAAATACAAAATAGACAAATAACTCAATCAAAGTAGGTTTTCTTTATTTTCTTTTTAGTTCTTCAGCCGTTGCTTTTTTTATGGAAAGTAAGTTACTGGCTTTTGGTTTGATTAGAATTAGAAAGACAAATAAATAAATATTTAAAAAAATAGTCGATTTGACGGGTTCTGAAAACAATGTTCATGCCAACAATTTTCTTTTTTTTAACTTTTTTTAATATTAAAGCACAACATGTAACCACCACAAGACAAACGCTCATTCAACGTATGTAAGGTTAAAAAAAAAAAATTAAATTGTATTCTCATTTCTACCGAAGAATTTAAAATAAGCTACCCTAAGAATTTGGGTTTTGATGAACAAATTATTGTTCATCCCAAGTCAACTCGCACATTAAACTAGAAGGACCTAATATTTTCAAATTGATTAGAGGAAAAAAAAAATCCAAACAATAAATTATGACAAAATTATCTCCAAAAAAATTGATAAAGTAACAAATGACCACAGTCCAGGATTGTGATTGTTAAAGATAACCAGATATCCTAATGTAACACACATGCATACACCTCACGTATGCATGCACTTCACACCTTACTGTACATATCATAACTAACACACTGCTGCTGCTTTCATTATGAATAACAGAATTAGGAGCTTAGTTAGTTAGTGAGTGTGTTAGGCAAAGTTTGTTAGATGGTTACTTGATAACCAAGTCACATGCTCTACACTTAAGAGCTAACTATAAATACTTGTAATAAAAAATATTCATACTATGGGAAAAATTTGATTACTTAACATGGTATCCTGAGCTTGCTCTCTCCTAATTCTGTGTTGTTTTTCGAATCTTCTTATCTTCTTCATTCCTCTTTGTATCTTCATCGATCGAAACGGTTATCTTCATAATTGTTCTTCATATCTTCAAACTGAGTCGGTTACCTTCATCAGTCGCCCTTCATATCTTCATCCTTAGTTAGTTATCTTCATCAGTCATCCTTCATATCTTCAAATATTATACCATCATTATACCGATCCTCTTATTCATTTCTATATCATCTTTCCGATGCAAATCTGATATGGCTTCTCATCTACCTAGTTTTATTAAGCTTCACATTCGTCTTGATCGACAAAACTACTCGTTTTGGCGTTCACAAATTCTGGCGTCTGTTCGTGCACACTCATTTGAAGATGTGTTGTCCATCTCTAAACCGCCCTCTGATGAATCTTCCAGCTCCTCAACTGTTTTTGCGGATTGGCTTCGCCGTGATCAGTTTCTATTGAGTTGGATATTGAGTTCGATTACTGAGTCCATGCTTGGACATGTAAGCAGGTGCTCTCATTCATTTCAGGTCTGGCAAGTATTGGAGGAATTATTTCACTCTCAATCCAGAGCCAGAGTCATGACATTGCGTCTTCAACTACAAACTTTGAAGAAAGGTGCTTCATCAATAGATGATTATATTTTACAGATGCGTTCCATTTCTGATGGTTTAAATGCTGCTGGTCATATCATATCTGATGATGATCTAGTTCTATATGTTTTAAGTGGATTAGGAACTGAGTTTGAGTCTGTTGTTGTGAGTCTCACCACTCGAGGTTCTTTACCTTCACTCACTGAAGTTCAGTCCATCTTGCAAACACATGAAATGCGTATTCAGCAACACTCATCCACTGTTACAGTCAATCTGCCTCTAAGCAGCTCTTCCCCTCCTACAGCCAATGTAGCTCAGTTGTCTAACAGGAACAATTCTGGAAAACAGAGAAGTAAATTCAGGTTTCAAACCAAACCAAAGGTGTACTGCCAACTCTGCCAGAAACCAAATCATATTGCCACCAAATGTTTCAAAAGATTTGATAAAACTTTTCAAGGCCCTGACATGCCTCGTGCTTCTTCTGATGCTTCTGGTCCTACTGCCCAGGCCAATCTAGCACATCAATTTGGTTCTGCTCCTACTCATAGATATACTAATAATGTTGCTAATAATTCTGGTGCTTCTACTTCTCAGTCTTCACGATCTGAATGGTACATGGATAGTGGTGCTACTCATCACATTACTTCACAACTTGGCAACTTGCAGATTCAATCTCCATATCAAGGTAATTCTGCCTTAACTGTTGGTGATGGTTCTAAACTGCCTATTATGAATGTTGGTTCTTTTCAGTTGCCCACTTTAGATAATTCACATGTTGTAAGTATGCAGAAAGTCTTACATGTACCTGATATTACTAAAAAGTTGGTAAGCATCTCTCAGTTTCTACATGATAATGAGGCTGTTATTGAGTTCTACTCTACTCATTGTGTTGTTAAGGACCTGAGGACCCACAAGGTTCTACTGAGAGGCACCCTTAATCATGGACTGTATCAGCTGGACATTGGCACCTTGATCAAGCCATCATCATCAGATACTACTTCTTTACCACAATTTCATTGTAATGTTGCTTTGCAGTCTGATAAGCATGATAATAAGTGTGCCCTTTGGCACAGCAGACTAGGCCACCCTTGTCATTCTACTCTTTCCACTGTAATGAAACATCTTCACATTCCTATATCCAAGGCATTTTTTTGTGAATCTTGTATTTTAGGGAAAATGCATCAGCAACATTTTCCTTCTATTCAGCACTCTTCTACTGCTCCGTTTGATGTTATACATACTGATATATGGGGGCCAGCCTCTTTTCAATCTGTTGAAGGCTTCAAATATTACCTTTTGATTGTTGATGAATTCACTAGATATTCTTGGATTTATCCTCTTCAGTTAAAATCAGAAGTTGCACAGATATTTCCACAGTTCATTTCCATGATTGACAGACAGTTTAATAGTAAAGTGAAGGCAGTGCATTGTGATATGGGGAGTGAGTTTGTGGCTCTTCACAAATTGTTCAGCTCACAAGGCATTAAAGTTAAACACTCTTGCCCCTATACTCATCAACAAAATGGGCTAATTGAGAGAAAGCATCAACATATAACTGAACTTGGCTTGGCTATGGTTGCTCAAAGCAAATTATCTATGCATTACTGGTGGAATTCACTCCATACTGCCTCATTTCTCATCAATGCTCTTCCCACTCCTATACTTAAATCCAAATCCCCTTTTCAGGCTTTGTTTCATAAAATTCCAGACTATAACTTCTTCAAGATATTTGGTTGTGCCTGTTTTCCTTTCTCAGGCCTTACAACAGTTCTAAACTTCAATTCAGATCCACAAAATGTGTCTTCATTGGCTATAATCCAATCCATAAAGGCTATAGATGTTTACACCCTTCAGGAAGAGTCTATATCTCAAACACTGTTGAATTCAATGAGCTGGAATTCCCTTTTGAGTCACTTTTCTCTACATCACATATCTCTTCTCCTGCATCTTCTAAGTTCACTACTAAGGCTGTTCTTCCTCAGTCTTTCCATAAACCTCTTATTCCTCCTATTACTGAGTTTCCCTCAACTTACTCTCCCCTACACTCCTCTGGTTATTCCACAAATGAAAGGATCCTTCTCAATAATTCCATTCCATCATATTCTTCTTCAGTTCATAATTTGTCCCCACATCATACTCCCTCTCCATCTCCTTCTGCTCCTGTTAACTCTCATCACATGATAACTAGAGCAAAAACTGGTATTCATAAACCAAAAGCGTTCATCACTTCTTTACCAGTGTCTGAACCGGATTCAGTTTCTCAGGCCTTGGTTATTCCACAGTGGAAGGATGCTATGAAATCAGAATATGATGCTTTAATGTCAAATCATACTTGGGATCTGGTGCCATACAAATCTGATATGAATCTTATATCAACGAAATGGATCTTCAGGGTAAAATACACCAAGGATGGAGTGGTGGACAGGTTCAAAGCTAGACTTGTGGCCCGGGGTTTTCAACAAAACGCTGGCATAGATTTTTTCCACACCTACAGCCCAGTTGTCAAGCCTGTTACCTTAAGGATTGTTTTCACTTTGGCTGTTTCATATGGTTGGGATATTCAGCAGATAGACATCAACAATGCCTTTTTGAATGGTTCACTCAATGAGACTGTCTATATCTCACAACCTGAAGGTTTTGTTGATTTATCAAAGCCTACTCATGTTTGCAAACTTGTCAAGTCTCTTTATGGATTAAAACAGGCACCTATGGCCTGGTATGATACCTTGAAGATGTTCTTATCAGCCTTGGGTTCTCACATTCAACAACAGACCATTGTTTGTTTCATAGGAAGGAGCATGGACAAATTCTCTTAATATTGGTCTATGTTGATGATATACTTATCACAGGAAGTGATTCTGCCTCTATCTCCACCTTGATCACAACTCTAAATCTGAAGTTTTCTCTCAAACACTTGGGCACAATCAATTATTTTCTTGGCCTTGAGGCACATCTGTCAACATCATCCCTTACTCTAACCCAGTCAAAGTATGCTAAAGATATTCTTTTCAAAGCCAACCTTTCCAGTTGCAAACCTTGCTCTACTCCTCTTTGTCCAAGTCTCCCTCTTGCTTCTCATGATAGCCCCTTGTTTGATCAGCCTACTCTCTATAGAAGTATCCTTGGTGCACTTCAATATCTAACCTTAACAAGACCTGATATATCCTTCTCAGTAAACAAACTCTCTCAATTCCTTCAAGCCCCAACACAGAATCATTGGAGGGCTTGCAAAAGGGTATTACGTTATATACAAGGCACTTTATCATTTGGTCTACATTTTACTCTTGTTTCTCTTTCTGATTTCAGGTTGCATTCTTATGCCGATGCGGATTATGCCTCAAATATGGATGATAGACGCAGTACTTCAGGCTTTTTCATCAAACTTGGCTCCAACATCCTGTCTTGGTGTTCAAGAAAACAAAGTGTTGTGGCAAGGAGCAGCACAGAAGCTGAATATAGGTCCTTAGCTGCTGCTTCTACTGATGTTATTTGGATTTCCTCCATCTTCAAGGAGCTTGGTTTCTCTCTTAATGATCCTGCAATCTTATGGAGTGATAATCAAGGTGCAATTACCTTGGCATTCAACCCTGCCTTTCATTCGCGAACTAAACACATTGAAGTTGATGTTCATTTCATTCGCGAGAAGGTTGCTTCCAAACAGCTTGATGTCCGTTTTGTTCCATCCGAAGATCAACCTGCTGATTTGTTTACAAAACCTCTAGCTGCTACTCGGTTCTCCATTCTACGTGACAAACTTGGAGTCACTTCTCATCTACCTTTAGCTTATTCGGGAGCATGTTAAAGATAACCAGATATCCTAATGTAACACACATGCATACACCTCATGTATGCATGCACTTCACACCTTACTGTACATATCATAACTAACACACTGCTGCCGCTTTCATTATGAATAACAGAATTAGGAGCTTAGTTAGTTAGTGAGTGTGTTAGGCAAAGTTTGTTAGATGATTACTTGATAACCAAGTCACATGCTCTACACTTAAGAGCTAACTATAAATACTTGTAATAAAAAATATTCATACTATGGGAAAAATATGATTACTTAACAGCGATAATAATTAACTCTTAACAAAAAATTGCATTTATTTATCTTTGCCAATAAATGGGAATTATAAAAAAGATATTTAAAAGTAATCAATTTTCTTGTATATATGCATTTTTTTTTTCATTTGTTGATTTAACAGTATCAACTTTGTCAAGGACGGTATAAAATTCTCACCTAACTATAACAAAAATGTTTGAGCGTATATTGTGAATTTTATTTATAATAAAATTAATTTACAGTATTTTTTAATTAAATAATGTATATTTTTAAATAAACCAATATATTCCGTGCTTTTTATGTAAAATAATTGATACACCTCATGTTTCTTCAAATCATACAAATTTCACTTCCAATATCTTTAATTTAATTACATTTTTTTTAAACAAAAACTGTGGGGAAACACTATAAAAAATTCACGATTTACCGACCGAAAAACGATCGCTAAATATATATACCGACCGAATTCTGTGGTCAGTAAAACTGTGATAGCTAATATTTAGCGACCGATTTGGATTTCGATCGCTAAATTAGCAACCGTCTAAACGGTCGGTATGTAGTCGCTAAAAGAATCGGGTGTTGACCCGTTTTGGGATATTGCCGACCGTTTAAACGGTCGCCAAATATAATTTATATTATTTTTTTCTAATTGGCGACCGCCTTATCGGTCGATAATTTTTATAATTACCGACCAATTTGACGGTCGCTAATTATTAATTTTATTTTTTTATTTTTTTTATTTTTTAAGTAGCGACCGACCGTTTTATCGGTCGGTAAATGTATAAATTACCGACCGCCAAGCAGTCGCAAATAATAATATTTATTTTATGTTTATTTTTAAATTTATATTTTTAGCGACCGCATTGGCGGTCGCTAAATTATGTCGTGAAAAAAAAATTGGGGTCAAAGTGGTTTAAACCCAGGCCTCCAGTGTGGCTCAGCAGGGCTCGAACCACTTGGCCAAGCCCCCAGCATATTAACACATGCACCGCATCCTTTATTTGAGTCATAGTTGGCTCAGATTAAATTCCCCAAATTCGCGTCTGTGAGGGGTCAAACACGCGACCTCTGTGCGTCTCAGAGGTGGCGTGTACCACTCGGGCACTTGTCGTTATTGTTCATTTTTATGCAATTAATTGTATATAACTCCAAATTTTGTCACATTTTTTTTAAAATGCTTCTAATTAAATGAGTATAGTTTCTACTTTATTTATGTATATATATATTTCATTAAATATTATAAT
>JAPKLY010000047.1:1709571-1734741 GCA_026898435.1 Prunella vulgaris
CTACTTTATTTATGTATATATATATTTCATTAAATATTATAATGTTACAAATTTATTATTTAATATTACAAAAATTTATTAATTTGTTTATTTTTTGCAATTAATTGTATTTAACTCCAAATTTTGGAGTCACGTTTTTTTTAAAATGCTTCTAATTAATTGCTTGTTGGTTCTAATTTGTTTATGTGTGTGTGTATATATATATATATATATCAATAAATATTATAATGTTGTAAATTTATTATTTAACATTACGAAAATTTATTAATTTGTTCAATTTAAAAATACAAATACAATTCGTTCAAAATTTTAACTTTCTTTGAATTTTTTTTTAATTGCCTCATCAAAATAATTTCTTTTTTGTTTCTAATTTGTTTATTTTAATATTTTCAATAAATATTTATAACCATTTGAAACTAATTATTTTACACTACTAAAATTTAAACATTCAACATAACTTAAACATTCAACATAAAATTACTCAACATCCTATATAAAAACATCCAACATAAATAAAATTCATTGTTCAACAAAAAAAAAAAACTACTCTGACGAATTAAAGTCATCGTCGTCACCAAGATCGACAGCCTTCTCATCCTCAGGTTCTGGTGGAATCTCAGGAAATTTGGGGACTTTTCAACCCATCTGTCTCGAGGCATTCTCAACCCAAGCCTTCATCATTTGTGTCAGGTCCTTCATTTGCTTCACCCTATCTTTCATCCGCTTCTCCTTTGTGTGATATTTCTCCAATGTCTTTCTCACATCGGAGAGTTGACTTTCTACATCGGAGGAGGGATAAGAGTTGAGGGAATAGGAAGAGCTCCCCTTCTGGGATAGGCGGACAGCCTTACTGTGACTGTCCAATCCTATATACTTCCCCTTCTTCGGTTTGACCACATTCAAAAAAAATTGGTCCTCGTCAACAGGGGCGGGGGAAGGATTCTCCGGGGTGGGTGCCGATGCCGTCTGAGCCTCTTCGAGGGTCTGCCTCATCTGATTCTGAAATTAAACAAAATATAATTATAATTTAATATTAATTAGTATAATTCATAAAATGATTAATTAGAACATAAATTATAAAATACATACGTGAAGCTCGGTGGTGCGGGCATAAGTGGACTCTCCAGTCTCACCAACCGGGTGAGCAAAATGCATCTCCTCGATGAGGGTGGGCTTCCGTCCGTGGTGCATCTCCTGTACAAAAAAACCTTTTAATTTAGTAAAATTAATAAATTTAAATGTGAGTATATTAAAAAATTAATTAAATACTTACAAAAGCGAGACCATGCTCTTAAATCATCCGGGAGCCTGTTCAATGTATGGCTATGCCTTGCCCGGTGGGGTCGCTCATCCTATTTCTTCTGGCCGTCTCGGCCCTCGCAACATGCTTCGGATCTAGCCAATACTGGACTAGTCCCTCCTAGATATTGCGGCCCTCTTTGTCCGTCCCCATATTCTGACTGATCCCCTGTTTCGTCCACTTGTCTTTCATCTCGAAGACCAAGTCTTTCATGCGGTTCTGCGCTTTTTCGTTGAATAGAGCACGCACCGCATCCTCGTGTCGTGGTTCCCACACGCAGAGCTTCTGCTATAAAATTCATAACAAACATATAAATTAAATTCAATAATAATTTTAAAATTAAATAAAATTAATTTTATTTATATATACCTTATGCTAGTTAAAGAAATTTTTATAAATTTAATTCTATTAATCATATATACCTATATCAACAACAATATCAACACAAATATCAATTAACTATATCAACAACAATATCAATTAACTATATCATCAATAAAAATAAATTAACTAGTAATACTACTAATCATCTTCATCATTTTCATCATCCTCATCATCGTCATCATTTTCTTCATCTTCGTCATTTTCTTCATCTTCTTCATCTTCATCCTCATCATCTTCTTCATCTTCATCCTCATCATCTTCTTCATCTACCTCATCTTCTTCATCTACCCCTTCTTCTCCATCCACTTCGTTATCAACAATTATTGTATCGGGATTTGAAGCCACTAAATTCACAGAAAGATTGATACCTTCGTCAAGAACTACTGTTTGAGCCTGTTGCACTTCAGTTTGGAATGGATCTTCAAATTGTGCAGTGTCTCCTTTGGATGAAGTAGGAATTTCTACCAACGACCTTGCCTTGACCTTACACACTGTTCTTAAGTTCGGTTTGCCTGAAACTGGATACTTGCAGTAATATACCTGAGATGCTTGTGATGCAAAGATGAATGGGTCGTATGCAGCTGGGTATTTTTTGTTGATGTTAATATCAACAATCTTGTAGTTTGCATCGACTCTTTTCCATCTTCATCCTGGATCATACCATTCACATAAGAACATAACAATTTTTCTCGAAGGCCACCCTGGATATTCCACTTCAACGACATTTTGCAACACACCATAGTACTCGATCGGTGCTTCATTGTAATTTCCACTGGTAACACAAACACCGCTATTTGAAGTGACTTTTACTGAAGCATACGCAGCTGTGTGAAATTTATAATCATTTGAATAGTATCCATTATAACATGTCACTTGTCGAAGTGGTCTTTTGCTCAAAGCTTCAAGATGTGGATTGTGAAGCTGATTGTTTAGTCCCTAGCTATACATATTAAAATTTTAGAACATTATAGAAATTAAATTTTCTAATATGAAATAGTGTTACATACCATTTTTTGGAACCAAAATATAAATTTATGGCGAACTGCTTCATAAACCTCTACTTCTGTGATGCCTGGTTCTTGTTGACGAGTTTGCTCACAAAACATCCTACATATAACAAATATTCGTATAAAAATAATAACATATTTAAAATATATTTGTAAAAATAATAAATTACTCACTCTATGTATGGTTGAACCTTGGGCGTATTCATCAAGACGACGACTGTACCGTCTCTTCTTCCCAGTTATTTTGAAAATACCGTTTGGTCCCTTTACCTAGTGGTCGACCAGCATGTAAGAATACAGACAACATACAATCGAACTCACGAAGAGGATGTTCTTCTCCCCGGCCATCGTAGTTGAAAGGCTCATTTCTGATCCTGGTTTGAACTTGATCGCCGAAATAATAAGAACAAAATGTTTCAACCTCTTCAGTGAGATATGCATTAACAATGGATGCTTCAATGTGTGCTGTATTTTCAATATTACATTTCAAGTTGTGCAGATACCTAAATACAAAAAACTTTAGAATAATAATATTTAATATAATTAACAAAAAACTTTAGAATAATAATACTTACCTCTCGAAAGGGTACATCCACCTATACTGCATTGGACCACCGTGTAAAGCTTCATACGGTAAATGAACA
The DNA here is from genome assembly GCA_026898435.1 of Prunella vulgaris. NCBI lineage: Eukaryota > Viridiplantae > Streptophyta > Magnoliopsida > Lamiales > Lamiaceae > Prunella > Prunella vulgaris. Next base: position 1,712,907 of record JAPKLY010000047.1, read on the forward strand.
GGTAAGTGCTCCATCGAGTCAAAGAGGCTGGGTGGAAAAACTGTTCTAACTTGCACAGTATAACAGGGATTTCTCTATCCAAACGCTGCATGTCGTCCACTGTAATCATTGAGGAAGTCAAGTCTATGAAAATTAGACTTAATTACGTGATCACAATCCATATATCCTTTGGAAGTGTGTACCGAAAGGCAATCGGTAGCAACTGCTGAATAAAAACATGACAGTCATGACTCTTCATCTTAGTGACCTTCCCTGTTTCTGGCTCAAACGATCGACCCATGTTCGACACGTAATTGTCCGGAAAGCGCAAATCCTTCACCCATTGAAATATTATTTTCTTATCTGCTCTGGAAATTTGGTACCTTGTTTGTGGCCACTCACCTGCTCGTCGACCACTGCAGAGACTAGGACGAGAACAGAACTGACTTAACTCTTGTCTGGTTTTTGCAGTGTCTTTGGTCTTGCCTTCTGTATTAAGGATCGTGTGGAACAAGTTATCAAACACATTCTTCTCTATATGCATCACATCCAAGTTGTGTCTAATCAATAATTTACTCCAATAAGGCAAGTCCCAAAATATGCTTCTCTTCTTCTAACCTCCAAGGATCCGTTTATTGTGTTTCATTGCACCCTCCTCAGTCGTTTTCCACAAGTCAGTTACTGTAACCTCTCTCAACAACGAATCACCTGAAATAAAGTGTGTATGGTTAAACTAAATTGATAAAACTCTTTTCATAAGTAAGTAGTGATTAAAATATAAACAATATTTATATACCTGTTCGAACTCGTGGCCTTGGACGCTTTACAACATTCCCCTTTAGAAAGTGCACTTTGTCCTTCCGGAAGGTATGATCATTACATAGAAACTTTCGATGGTTATCGAACTATGATACATTTTTACTCAATGGAAGATAAAATGCATCAGATCCATTCATGCAGTATGGGCAAGCTTGTTTTCCAGCTGTCGACCACCCAGACAACATAGAATATGTTGGAAAGTCGCTGATGGTCCATAAAACAGCAGCCCGTAATGTGAAATTCTCCTTCTTGTACACGTCATGTCTCTACTCCTGTATGCCACAAATATAACAACTCTTTAATCAGTGGCTGAAGGTAGACATCTAGGTTATGCTTAGGATTCTGAGGACCAGGCACCAAGACAGTGAGAAATATGTGTTGAGGCTTCATGCACAACCAAGGAGGTAGATTGTACGGAGTCAGTAACATAGGCCACAACGAATACTTCTTCCCGTGCATACCGAATGGAGCAAATCCGTCTTTGCACAGGCCAAGCCTCACATTTCTCTTCTCACTCGCAAAATCAGAAAACTCTCTATCAAGATGTCTCCACGCATTAGAGTCTGCAGGATGACGCATCTCTCCGGAATTCTCATCAAAACACTCCTCAGCATGTCATCTCATGTCTTTTGCAGTGGCACTCGACTAATACAACCTCTCTAGACGAGGAGTGATGGGAAGATCATACATAGACTTGAAAGATGTCTTCTTCCTACGATCTGAGGGTTTGAACCTAGGGTAGTTGCATATCCTGCACTGATCGATGCTCTCATCGTCGCCCCAAAATAGCATGCAACCATTGGTACAATAATCAATCTTCTCAAATGGTAAACACATATCCTTCAAGAGCCTCTTACTTTGATAGAAATTTTCTGGCGCTGTGTTCTCTTTAGGCAGGGCCCGTTTGAACAACTTTGCAAATTGATTGTAGACTTTCTGACTCACTTTGCCTTCAGTTTTGATGGACAACATCTGAGCATTGAATGATAATTGTGTCTCAGTATCACAACCAGGAAACAGCTTCTGATCGACAGATTTAAACATCTCAAAAAATCTCTGCGAACGAGGATTTGGTTCCTCTTCCATGTGGTGACCACCCAAACCAGACTCATCAATCATCGTATGATAGCTTTGGAATTCATCCACCGGTGTCTCAGAGCATGGAGTAGGCGAATCACGGCTCAAACCACCAATCTCAAATCTCTCACCTCCACTACTACGAAACTGATCATAGAAGACAACCACTGTTTCAAGATTATAATTCCACCGGGTTTCGCCATGTACGGTCCAATTGTAATAGTATGGAGTAAAACCAGACATCACGAGATGAGTTAGAACCTCATCATTGCTCAAAAATCTCTTGTTACCGCACTTTTTTTTTAACAAGGACATCTAATCTGGTCATACTTATCCATGCAGTGTGGATTACGAGAGGCAAACTTAGTAAACTCATGAATGTTCTTGTAAAATTCAGGGTTGATCGATCCTTGTATCAGACGAGGCATTTGATACATCCAACGATGATCAGGGAGTTCCATCTGATTTAAATTAAGAATACATCACATTAGAATTATAAAAAAATTCGCCAGAGATTCGACTATAAACAAGCATATCCAATTTTTTAAAACAAAAAATCCTCTATATATAATCATACATCAATTACACAACAAAATTCTAACAAAATTAGGATTAATCCCCAATAAAAGTAGATATATCCATAAATAATTAATGTACAACATGCAAATAATGCTAAACTTATCACAAATCGAACACACAAATTATGCTTTATATCTAACATGTATTTTATCAAGAAAATAAACTTTATTCAACATTAGAAATTAAACGGTAAAAATGTAAAAACGTACGGTCAAATTGAAGCAACGAGCACAATGTGACAATGGACCCGAACGATTGCAACCAACACGTTGAAACAATATTTCTTCACATTTCAGAGATTTTTGAAGGTTGGGGGGGGTAAATTTTCGTGAATGAAAAGGAAAGAAAAGGGCAGTGGCTGTTCTATATTCGAAATTTAGCTACCGTATTTTTATTTTACCGACCGTTTTTCGGTCGCTAATTATGAACATCGAATCGGGTAATAATTGTCCACCTACCCGCTTTCGGATTTCAAAATTAGCGACCGAAAAAACAGTCGCTATTTTATTTTATAATTACCGACCGTCATTTCGGTCGCTAATTTTATTAGTCCGCAAATTAGCGACCGATTTGGCGGTCGCTAATTTATTTTAAATTTTGCGACCGCTTTTTCGGTCGGCAAATTTCCCTTTTGACCATTAGTCAACAACGGTCGCTAATTACATAACTAGCGACCGACACCAAGCGGTCGTTAAATAACGGTCGGTAAAACCCGTTTTTTTTTTTTTTGTAGTGAAACAAAATCATTTTTTTTAATGATATTCATTTTCCAAACTGACACTGAGACAAAGAGAATATACACCACGCAAGACAAGGGACAAAGTCAACAGAAGTAGCTGAGAAAAACTTGAAATTTTGATTAATTAAGCTAGTTAATTAGATCATCATCAAATTAAAATTAGCAATTAGCTCCCTCCAATATATTCTAGCTATCCATTTCATCATCAGTACACATTATAACACACAAATTAATTATACATGCATCTGATGAAATTACATGATAATTAAGTAGCTAGATTAGTTAATTAATTATCTCAAGTCCAAAGGGACTCCCTCTTGAGGGGATCTTGCATTACACTAATATTATTATTATTGGTAGAAGTGGAGGCTGCTGCAAAGCTGGTGAGGTAGTGATGAAGCTGCAGGTTGTTGAAGTTTCCCTTGTCCAGCTGATGATCATCATCTTCAATAATACAATTAGATGCCTGCTGCTGCATCTGCTGCTGCTGCTGCATCTGTATGCATACAATCTCAGCCTCAGCCACAGCTAGCTGCATCTGCAGCTGACACACTTGGTTTTGTAAGTATGATATTGCCCCCACGCACCCGTATACGGGGTCCCTCATCCTCGCGTTCGCCTCGTAAACCAAACTCCCCACTGCATCGCTCCGTTGATGCACCGGCAGCTCCTAATTAAGATGGATTAATTAATTAATTTGGTCTTGTGTATTAAGAAGAGGTCTTATATATATATATATATATAGGACTAAAAGTAGTGCAATTAACAAATCTGCACTGTAGGACCACTTCTGAAACGACATCTTGGACGGCGACTAAGTAAGTAGGGTTTCATGGAACTAACTTGATCTATATATATATAAAAATTAAGTATTAATTAATGCCGCCGGCAAAGGTTACATATATATATATATATACCTGGAGCATCTTGCTGATATTGCTAGCACCGAAAACCTTATGTACGATGGCGAACTTGTGAGGATCGTCCGGTGGGAAGTAAGGGGCGAACACGCAGTCTTTTGCGCATCGGCGCCTCAGCAGTTTGCAGGAAGCGCAGGGTGAACTTCCAGCTCCCATTTTTGATACTAGCTAGAAGTTAATTTTTGCCAAAGATCGAAATTAATATATGATCATGCATATATGTAGTAGTGAAATTAATGAGAGAGATATTGTTGTTAATATTTCCTTAATTAGCTGTGAACAGACAGAGAGAATTAATGAATGGTATAGATATATATATAGCTTACATGATGGGAAAATTAAGGTATATATTTATAATGGACGACGACATACGTGTTTTACTCCACCGTATATATAATTATTAATAATAAGAGTATATATGCATGTAGTATATATATGCTAATTAATTAATTATATATGTTTTCAAATCTATATTTTTAATTCAATTTACAATTAATAGTTGGGATCAGGGGGTGACCTCATTAATTATTAATTCCCCCCTGCCGTTAATCTTTTACGTACAAAAAAGTCTAATTAATTAATAATTCTCTAAGTCATTAAATTGATTCTTTAATTTTGTTGATTCAACTCCAAATTAAACTAATTAAGTAGCTGAATTTTCTAGCTTAAGAGTACCCTTAATTTGGCATAAATATATATATATATATATTAATTAGCTAGGTACCCTTTGATCAAAATCTTGGCACACTGAAATCTACCCTAGCTAGCTAAAATAAATCAATATCATCGTCATTAACATTTAATTGTGTGAGAATCAGCTGCACCATGTAATTGACTAATTTCAGATCATTTATAATACATTAATAAAACGAGCTAGTATATATACATGTTATTCAATTGGGTACATGATATATCAATCAGTGAAACAACTAATTAATTATAGTGAAACAAATAATTAATATGATTTAAAATAAATGTGTATTCAAAATTTTGTCCCAACATATATATAAAACCAAGAAATTAGCTTGCGCATGATTAATTTTACAATTTGCCACATATATAACGAAGTATAGTAGAGGTTTTTTTCTAATTTATTTAAGGTATATATATATATATATATATATATATATATAATAGAAGAGTATGTACATAGTAAAAACCCTAAAACACCCATTGTGCTAAATTAATAATCATTGGGTTTTGAGTTAGCCACTTAAAGAAAAGAAAATAGGAAAGTATTTTAATTAATTATTAATAGTGTATACTATGTCGTCTTGGTCATGACATGAGATTTTGACCACCGCTACAAGACACGAGAAGACTAAGTTATCCATGCAGTAGTAAATTGCTATATTTTCTACAATATTATTGTCCTAATTTTGACTTTCTTTTTTGTTGCTTTTTTTTTTCTTTTGGTCTAATTAATTATATGTATGGTAAGTATATGAAGTTGTCAATAGCTTGAGGAGAAGAACAAAAGAAAAACAAAATCAATCGGGAGTGTAAATAAATATTAATTAATTAAATGTTTAAACATTGAGGCAAGACAAAAGCAATAAATTGGTGAAGACAACTAGGGTTAGGGTTTAGTAAATTGCATAAAATGTAGCACGAAACGATGTGTAGAGGAAAGAGATGGGTTCGACGTGAATGTTTGTTGGAGGACATGCATTCACATGGAGATCTTATCAAAAATTAATATGATTAATTGGTTTTTTAATTTCTTTTCTATATTGAATATATTGGATTTTGGAAGAAAAAATAAACTTGTTCAAAAAAGAAAAACAGCTATCAATTTGAGCAATCAAAAACTGCTGAATTTCCTTTGCAGTTTTTTAATAAATTCCTAGATCTGTAATTTACCATAAAAATAATATTGATGGTGTCCTTTCAGGATAAAAACACTTTAATAAATATATATACTAATAAAATCTCTAAAAAGTCTAAATAAACATTTTAATATAAATTAATTAATATGCAGTCACATGTGCCTCACGAATTCAATTACTAGTTTCTTAATAATTTTAATACATTATATATATATTTAACTTCAAATTCAAAGGTAGCGTGAGACTTTATTTTATTTATTCTTATTAATCATAAGTTTCATTAAAATATCAATTAGCTAGTAAAAAAGTCAAGGCATGTATAGTTTGTTACAAAAGTGGATGACCAATTCTATCATATTATGCAGAAATTAAATCGAATTGAATAAACCAAATTAATAAAGAAATTCAAAACAAAGAAAACTTATATACATGCACTATCATTATATATATATAGTTATCAATCACAATTAAGAAACACTTAAATATGGATCCGACATGAACTGAAATCTAAGATAAATAGTACAAACTTCAAAAGACCTAAATAAATGCCCACTCTAATATACAAGTGAACGACCACATGCATCAAGCAATATTAACAAATAATTAAGCAATCACAACAGCTATATAACCATCGACAAAAAACACACCCTTCAAAGTTTAAATTATAAAATTACTCATAATATATATGACAAAATAGATTAGTTCCAAAATTAATTTTTGTCAGATCTAGTTCTAAATTTTCTAATAAAGTCCAATTTAGTTTCAAAACTATTTTTTTTATCAGATTTAGTCTCATATTTTTCAATAAGGTTTCATTTTAGTCCCAAATTAAATGTGAAAACGATGTTATCTCATTTATCACCTTTAATTTTTCATAGACACAATATCAGTAGATTTACCGAAAATTACCAATATCGATCTTCAAAACGACGTTATTTCACTTTTCATCTTTAATTTGGTACTACATTAAAATTCGAATTTATCAGAAAATTTGGGACTAAATTCGACAAAAAATTAATTTTGAAACTAAAATTGAACCTTATTAGAAATTTTGGGACTAAATCTATTGGCAGATCGATAGTTATGAGACGATATGTGATTTAAACCCCAACACCTCAAGTGATAATCATATCCAACTAATAAACAATAATACTCTAAGCAGTAATTATTAATACCTCAACTTTTAATATACTTTTAACAAAAATGTGTGTTTATATTCCTATAGTTCGAAAATCTGCATTTAGCTATATATTGCATGTTATCATGATCGCCAATGCTAGTATATATATATATATATATGTGTGTGCGCGCGCGCGCATTCGATCCCCAAACCAACCTCTCATTAAATAAATTGTCATCTGATAATTCGTTCTAAGAACATAAAAAATACGTACATGATCAATCTTTTTCCACCCTGATCGATCGATTATCCCACATTATCGAAATGATTGGAGAAAATCCCTAATCTAACCCACAAAAATATTTGTAAATTCAAGTTTAATTAGTGAATTCTCTTTTAAAATATTACTATTATATATATTGATTCAATGGAGGCTGCCAAAGTTTTTAATTCATCTATGCATGTATATATTTGTACATGTATTATGTATATTTATCCTTATGTGATAGTTTGCTTTGGGTTTTAAAATCAGAATTTAGATGTTGAAATTTAAATTAGTTTTTGTTGGAAATTTTAAAAAATCATTACTGCCACAGTACTATACGTTTAATTAATATATATTACTATACTCAAAAAGCATAACATAAACATCAATCATACTATTAATTTATCAGGAATTCAAAGTCTCCTGAATTTTAAAAAACTATTTATAAAAATCATTTAAAATTCAAATATCTCTTTATTGTTTATATATGCTTATGTGTGTACGAATATGCATAATATTATAGGGTTGATACACATTTTTAATTAAAAATATGTGTTTGTAGCCAGCACAAAATCAAATATTAATTGTTTATAAACACAGTGATACTTTATAATTAGGGTAATAATTAATTATATTTTCAAAAAATTGCATGGAATCTACTCCATTATAAAACAAGTTAAGGAGTTATTAAAAAAGTAAAAAAAAAAAAACTACTAAAGAAAAAAAGAGTAAAAAAAGTGAAATTAAGATAATACTGACTCTTGGTAAATTAAATTAATAGTTAAAAATAGTCCATCATTAATTGAAATTGTCATCATCTTGTGGTAGTGTATGATCACGAGGGTTTCTGAAAACTCTACTTCTAAAATAAAACACTTAGATGGATTCCCTCAACCTCGCATTTAATGCTCATCACATGATTCCAAGCTTCTAATCTGCTATTCCCACGAAAACACCTCTACTTCCCCACCACTCTTAACTATTCTATATTCTCTCTCTACATTTTCAATATATTATATATAGTACTAATTTTTAATGGAAATTTCATTTAAACCTTTACAAGTTATTTTGGTCCTTAAATAATTTGGCTCGATCCGTAAATTATCGATTAATAGGCATTTCATGTATGACAAGGTTTTATAATTTTTTTTTTTTTTTAAAAGTACAATAAAGTTTTATATGCATTGATGCAACATACAATGCAAATATATTTTTAAATAGTATTTATTTTTTCACTAAACAAATGCATTGTTTTTACTAAACAATTGTTCGAAGTTGATAAAAAAAATGATCAGCTTGTGAGCTCAGCTCAATTCATTAACGCTCGAACTCAACTCGTTTATCTTGATAAACAAGTTGAATTCGAGCTCATAAATACTCGACAAACCGACGGGACTTGAGTTCAACTGATTTGGCCCGTTAATTAGCAAATAATTTTCTTGAAATTCCATTAGGTTCTTTATATTGGACTCGGATGTTAGATACATAAGATTCGTTTTCTGATTTGAATCAATCTCTATTTCCACCTCGTTAATGTTCTCGAGTTGAATCTGTTTGACAAGTGCTCAAGTCGAGCCCAAATTTACTCGACTCAAATAACGTTTGTATGTCCAACTTATTACTTAGAATATTAACTTTTAACAATAAAAATCTATGTCATTACAGCATTTTTAGTTAAAAAAAAAAAAGCAAAAAAACTTAATGATAGGAACACAATATTTCTTTTGTGATATGTATTGCTCAATGAAAAGATTTTATATTATTTAAAAATATTTTTAAATTGCACTGTCCGTAATGCATGAAGACGTGTGTTTCTACAGTATAATTGCATTAATCAAATAATTAAATTTCATTTAGGAGTAAAATGAGAAATTGAATGGGACAAAGAGTGTTGAAGAAAAGAGTAATAGGGGACCCAATTAATTGTTGAATAGTGAGATGGAACGCGGATTTTCAGATGGGTTGAAGAGACAGGATGAGAAGCTTGTAAATTACTACTTAGTTTAATTAATTAATGTGTGTGTGGGAACTGTGTTTTCTTGTTTGTTTTTGATTAAATTAATGAATAAAGTATGGGGAAAAACAGACATCTTCCACCGTCTTTGAGAAAATGAAAACGTGCGACCTCCAATGCATTACATTTAATGCGCTAGTGATATGGAAGATTCCATTTTTGAGATGTGGATGTTTTTCAAACACTCATTACTCCTTATCAACAGCATATTATCCACCGCACGATCAATGTCGGGCCATGCCCAATCCCATCTAACGGCTCATACTCTATACACTCCACCATGCTAGAAACACACCCGACGTACACCCCATTACATATTTTACGGATAATTATACTTCTTTTTTCATTTTGTTATTATGAACCTTATATTTGCATTTTACTCTTATAGATCATGTCCCAAGTAAAAACATGGGGCTGCCTCTAAACAACAAAGTCAAGTGATCAAGTTTTAGGAATAACCCATTAAATTCAAATACTATCTTCCGCAAAAAAATTTGATATTTTTGGGGCATAATTTTTTTTAAAAAAATTAAATGAGTAAAATGTGTAGAATAAAAATTATTAGGGTGAAGATTTAAGATAATATTTTTATTTGAGAAATATGAAAATTTTTATGAAATAAACTATATATATATATATATATATATATACAAAATTTTGTGGGATGGAGACAATAACTTTTTAAAATGTGATACTTTGGATGTTTAAAGGTATTACTTTGTATGTTAGAATATAATATTGCTTTAAAATGGTTCATACCAAAACCATTCAAATTTTTATATTTAGGCACCAATTGGGAGTCCTTCAAAATTTAAGAGATAGAATAACTCTTTTTTCGTTTTGAATAAAAGGAAATAATTATTTGTAAATATAGATCAATTTCTCAATGTATTGATCAAACAAGAGGAAGACGTAAACTATTTCAAACCAATCGAGAGGACATGGAGAGTATATAAAAGAGACAGACACTAACAACTTAAAATTCTACGGCGAATAAAAACATCTCACACTAAAGTGATTTTCAACATCTAAATCAATCAGCATCTATATCGTTTCAGCCCGCACTTCAACAGAAAATCCTAAAGGATCCAAGATTATCGGACACACTACCAAATTTTAACCCCAAGCACTACATCAAATTAAAAGCACAAGAACCCATTACCTGGAAGACAACACACAAGGTGTGGATAATCTCACAACTAACAAAGTAGAAGGAGGGAAAACTAACCAGGTGAGCTAGCTCACCTGGCCACCGGGCTCCTCACTTAAATGAGTGACCCGGGTTCGATTCCCTCTGGGAACGAATTGGAGATGGGAGATATAAGGTTGGCTAGGAGTTTATTCTTGGAGTGTTTGAGGACTTGGTGTAACTAACTACTAACAACTAACATTTACCGATAAAAAAAAAGGAGGGAAAACTAAGATCTAAAAAAGAAAAACTACCGCAAAAATTCAAGAAATAAAAGAAAATAAAAAAAAAAGATAAAAGAGATCTAACGGGTCATCCTACCAATCAGACATTGTACCCACGATACCATTGGAGAGGATTGACCCATTAATCTAAAAAAACAACAAAATGTGGTGGTAAAAGATCCAAACTACGGGCAGCTGTCGACAGTTGAGGCGGGCGGTGGTGAGATCGTGGACAGCGATCGATGTCAGCAACAGTGTGCTGGAGACAGCCGGTGGAGATACAGACGGAGGCGGCCGGTAGAAATAGAGACGGAGGCGGCCGGTGGAGGCTGGGGCAGCCGGCGATGGCAATTTGTTGGCCAAAGAAATGGGATAGCGGTTTGTGGTTTTTAGATTTTTTAGGGAGAGAATAATTTATGGCAATATTATAAATTTAATATTGATTTCAAAAAATAATTACTTGGTAGGATGTAATATAAAAAAACTATATTATTCTAAGTAAAAATAAAATTGTTGGTAGGGAATAATACAAGTATAAAATATTTAAGAAATAGGTAAAAATATGAGATTACTAATTTGTTTTCCTTTCCAAAGGAAGAGAGGAAGAAAGAAAAAGAAGAAGAATTGTGATAAATGATAATTTTTATACAATCTATACTAAAATAGTAGGGGTTATTACAACTTTTTTGTAAAGGAGAACAATGTATTGATGTATAACAGCCTATTACTTTATCCGGTCAGGATATTAACTTTTGGATTCATAAAAAATTAGTACTTCCTACAAATAAAATATGGTAATGTGAGCTTTATAAAAGCTTATATATGCTATTAAGGGGTGTCTTAGGCTCCATTTGGTAGGTATTATTAGGTGTTACAAGTTTTGTATTTAAAATTTATATTATGTTATTTGGTAGGGTGTAATAAAAAAAATTACATAAAATTAGTCCAAAAAGTAATCTCACTTGATAGGATTTAATATATAAAGAAAGAAAAAGTAATTTCACTTAGTATGATGTAATATGTAGATATATAAGAACAAAAGTTACTATTCAAGTCATATAAAAATTGTAAGAAAGAAAAGTGAATAAATTATTATATTGTGAATAGTAAATATGATGTAATATGTATGACCTTTCTTTATACCGGGTCGGGCTTATAAAAAACGGGCCGATGAATATTATTGTTATATAACCTACCAAATAACTTTGGATCAAGATAAGAATCAATAAGTGTTTTTCACCCTACCAAATTGACCCTCAGTGTAATAAGGAAAACCCCTAAAATAAAATGTAAAATGGTGCAAAATTTAGTTGATAAAGTAAGTGCCAGCTCCATATTTTAATACTATGATCATCAATAAAATGTAAAATGGTGCAAAATTTAGTGGACAAAGTGTAAGTTCTAGCTCCATATTTTAATACTATGATCATTAGTACTTGTTCGATGAGTAATGATATACTTTCTCCATCCGTAAAATAATTCACACTCGTAAAATGATTTTATTTTTCAAAATATAAATAATTATATTTATTTATGCCCTTTAACACATATTTATTACACAATTTACTATTGAATTTCACACAAATAATTCATTTTAAACTTGATTTGATTACAATATTCTTACTTTTTACACATCGTGTCTATTTTTTTTTAATAACCATCCTCAAAGTAAGAAGACCAAATATCAGAGAGAGATGATGCAGTATGTAATTATGTCCATTAAAAATATTAAAATGCCAAACTAAATGTGATAATCTTATGAATAGAGAATACATCTAATAAAGAAAAGCATGAATATCATTTATTCGACTCTACCCTTCCTGTTTTTGCCAAATGAAGAGAATATATCTAATCTTATATTCTCATCCTTATTTATTGATTTTTTTTCGTGGTACTAAAAACTTATATTTGTAGGCAATATGTGTGAAATGTGTTATAAATTTGTAGTAATACAAAACGATGATTGGGAAAAGGGTGTCTAAGGCATGCTTCTTGCGCGTCGGGTGCTAAGACTTTTTTGCACCTCTGTGTGTCTTGCGCCTTTCAAAACTATGATACTTATTAGACCGAATTATAACTCAATCTATTTTTTGTATCAAAGAAATACGAATTCGGTGTTGGGTTAGGATAAATCCTAGACGTATGCAATTTTAGCCAAGGGGTCTCATAGTGTGCCCAAATAGGTTCAGCTAGGAATTGGACAGCTTTATTAATCATTATTAATTCCATGCTACATCAGAGAAATACTTATCTAAAATCTCAAGTTGAAGGACATATAGCATAGGCACGTGACTGAGTGGACTTGATCACAAGCCAGCACCTACCTAGCTGCATTGCTGAAAATATTACAAACTCTCAAAATTAATTACAGATTCCCTCATGTGAATGTGACAATTTTGAAACAGAATATTTGTACTTTTAAAAATGGTTGGTGTCTATGGATCTGCTAGGTAGGTTCTTATTGTGGGATAATATATACATTTTTCAATTATCTATGCTTGCTTATAATGCAAAACAAGTTGTTATATATCCAAATGAATGGCAAGTGCAAACTACTAATTGTCTATTACACCACTTTTATCATGAGCCACAATGAATTGGTTCAATGTAGTCATAATAATCGCAGTATATGAATAGGAATCTCAGCGAGCCAAAATTACTTATTGGAAGAAATTGGACTCTACAGAACAAAATCAAATATGGATTTAGTGATGGAATCAATGTGCAGCATACACACATACCAAAGTATTCAGACATAGAAGAAAATCAATACCCTCTCTGTCCAGACGAAGCTTTCTACTTACTACTCCCTCCGTCCCATAATTGTTTTCACACTTTCCTTTTCCGTCCGTCCCACAATTGTTTTCACACCCTATAAATGGAAATTATTACTTTAACTTTATCCTCACAATCCAATTAATCTCATTATTTTAATAATATAACTTTACACAACACTCTACTTTTCTTAAAAGTTGTGTCATCTCAAAGGTGAAAACACCTCTGGGACGGAGGGAGTATTTTATTTCCGTCTCAATATAAACTTTTCATTTTCTTAATTGGTAAGTGTGGTCCCTACTATCTCCCTTACTCTACCTTTTACACATTTAATACTATATTTATAATCTGTGTTCCCAAAAGCTATGGAAAGCTTGAGGAAGTATATTTATAACTGTTTTAAGGACCTAACTTTTAAGGAAGCCTTTGGTGTTAAATTAGAATCCACTATGACAGAACTAAAGGACAACATTCACTATGATAGGGTCGAACTCTTCTTTTGTGTCAATAGTAGCATCAACTTCTCTTTTGATTGGTTGGCTAGTGGCAGCTTGAATGACCACTACAGGCTGTGTAACTGGCGCTACAGACCAAGGGCACACAATTCTGTCCTGGCCCTTTGTTCACTCAAAGTCTCAAACTAATTGGTTGACATTCATTTTGTTGCATTCACTTAATTAGCCTAAGACTTTATAAATGAAGATGAATTTATCTAAAGGAAAGGGTGTATTCTACACTTCAGTTTCACAAGGAGGATTTTCATGCTTGTTAAAAGAGTAACATGGTAATATACTAATATTAAGTATTAATTGGTGACACATAGCATGTCTTTTTATTATCCCTCCATATACTTCTACATACTAGTGGGGAGTTTCTCTTGAACATCGTATATCTATGTCTGATTATAAACTGATGAGCAGTTGATTAATTCTAGAAAGGTCGATAATGCATATCAGTGTTAGAGCGACATGTTTTTATCACTTGGAGTCACATAGTTATACACATACACGTATATACTATGTGTGTTTGTTTTAAATGATAAAGTTATTTATCACCCCATAAACATGCATGTTTAAGGGGTGATAGACGACTTTATCCGTTAAAGCAAACGTACTCTTGGTGTATAGTTGGCCTATTAATTACTGTTAGCAGTTAGTTAGGTCTAACAGAAAATAGTTATGAACTCAATTACCTTCTGTATATATATGCCGACTCAGAGGGCATAACTCTTTAAGATCAATAATATGCAATACTTTAAATTTGTGATGGTCTTCAACAATCAGTACTCAACATAGATTCTATGAACCCATGATCCAGAGCACAAAACAATATGAAGAAATAAATGATAAGAAAGGAAAAGGTTATAAGGAACCTGAAATACATCTTGCTTCCATCAGGGTAACTTGGTGAGCCGTCGATGCTCCCTCAGTTTCCGCAAATTATGCTTTATGATCCCACTTTTAAAGCGGCCACTTCCTTTTTGTGCTTCAAAAGAGGGGGCTAAGTGTTGTGTGCTCTGCTCAACTATTTTTCGCTTCAGGTGTGATTCAGCCAGCGCCTGGACTACATTAAACATCAACGTGCAGAAGGTTGAACAACATGTCACAGAAATCCCCAGCTAAATAGTCAACCAAAACTCAGTATCATTGTATTCCTAGAAAAATTCAAATATTATCATATTGAGATAGAGAAATATGAAACTGCCAAATCTATAAATGCAACACTGTTGCTCTAGTAACTAATGCCCAAATTGATGCAGGTTGCAGATTCTAACCCCGCCTCAAAACCTTTGTCAAGAAGGGAGGTTTGTTCTTGCCCCTTTGTACAGGAACAACCTTGCATCCTTATTCGATGCGGCAAAGTAGACACCTCTTTGGGCTTTCCAGCAACCTAAGAGTCATCCTCTCTGGCATCCAAGGGACTAGATCAATGCCCTGCATCATGAAATCTATTTCATGTGCACTGTGATCTACTTTCGCCTCATCCGCTGAAATAATACGTTAACGTTTCGGGCTAGCTCACGAAGTGTTGTGTACTTAACGAGAATGCAATTTTGACAAACTAGAGTTTTCAAATGAAAAATCTAATATATTCTCTTCCAGACTTTCACTTTGATATATTCAGACTAAGGAATAACTAAGAGTGCAGTGATTTTTTTAAATTTATGTCCACTCCAAGAGGCTCCCAAGAATATGTACATGATGACATGATCATCATCTTCCTCTTTCTAGAGTCTAGACCAGGATGACGCGCACATGCCTGATGCTACAATGCCATTATGCAAATTGCGACGTTATCAAATTGCTCTAAACATAGTTATAAACTTATACAAAGACCAAGATCGAATCTTATGATTACCATGCACAAATTGCACTGCACCAGTTGACCATGTTATTCGTTGTCATTTTACCAAAGTCGTGTGAACTTAAAATAACTACAGAATGACATCTTACAAACCAGGTATTTAAAGATACATACCAGAGTGAGTAGAAATTTTGAGCAATGCAGTATCTTTCAGTCTCCTGATTTTCTTGATAACATGTTCATCATTGAAGACGCCATCCATCTCAGAGTGAGCAACACAATTCATTCTATTGCTCATAAGTGCCTTTTCACATGCCTTTAGCGAAAATGAAATGGCAAAACCTAAATTTAAATAATAACTTCCACTCCAGGCATTATCAACATTTAGAGAAATAATCAATGACATATTATAAAGGGAAATGATGCATGATCACTCCACAGATTAGTAACAGATACAAAATGTCAAGTAAGAAAACTTAAGTAGCAAGTGCGAATGTGCCATCCTAAACTGAAGAATTCATTTTCAACATCTGAGTGCATGTGAAGGTCGGAAATCGGACCATATTACAATCTCAACTTTTCCCATAAAAGATATGCACAGATCTTTACTTTATCAAATTGCACATTATCAAGCGGCTCTAAACATAGTTATAAACTTATACGAAGACTAAGGTCAAATCTTATGATTGACATGCACAAATTGCACTGCACAAATACAAATTCTTGGCAGAAGAATTTAAAAAGAGAGCATCATTAGAGCAAAGACATAATCCTTATGCTACATTATAACCAATATATGTTGTTAATGGTGAGTAAGCTGTCTAAGCATTTAAGACGGAACTGAGAAGAGGATCAACTGAAACTCTACCTATATAAGTTAATTGTTATAGTTATAAGTTAAACCAACTCTTAGTTACGTGAATTCCTGCAAGTGCGTAACTAGTTTCAGACTGGTATTTATCATAAGATGTGATTACTAATGTATTGCAGAACAGGGGCACATCCATATATTAAAAAGTTCGATCAGCTACAACGTTAGCCTTAGATGATTAGATGTTCACTTTGTATCAGCATTACTGGCAACCATATGAAGTCAAATATTCAAATCAATCATCACGGGGAGTTCACAGATTTACCAGTTTTGCGATGGAATGGTATCCATTTCCAATTGAATGCTCAGCAAAGGTGAGCCATTCTTTACTGCTAACTTGGAGCCAACTGTGAGCAGTAGCCCTTTTATCTCTTAAAACCAGTGCTTCATATCTCAAGGCCAAGCAACTCTGTCGAAAATCAATTGCAGAATTAAGAAACTGGTCCAAATGAATATCCATATAACTGATAGTTTTTATCAGAATAACTAATTATGAAACAAAATTGAACCAAAAATACGATGAGGGTGATGACATTCAAGCGTAATTCCTATTTGGATAAAAAGGAGCATAAAATTCTAAGCTGAGGAAGATAGTAAAAACACTATTTACAGACGAATTATCAAGTTTCAAATAAGCAATGGCTGGTATACGAAAAGGAGTAAATACCACACCTCCCCGAAAAAAAATTTGATGAAGTCCTTAAAGACTGTAAATGTCAACAATTTCTAGTGATTTCCGGTAAAAGTTATAAGATCACAGAGTATACTCTCAGTGAAATAGATCTTTCGATGATAATACGATGCAGATATGCACGTCAATCAAACAAGAATCAAGCCAGATAAACAATAATACAGCTGGTACCTCGACATCGCAAACTAAAGCAAACACACGAACCAGAAACTCAGTGCAAAGAAGCTTAATCTTCACAGATTCTTCAGCAATTTCACAAAATATAGCAAGAGATTCATCTCTCATGAACTGTTTCAGAACCGATCTGACTCCGATCGACGCCTGCGTATCCTTGGAAACCAAAATCGATTCGAGAACTCGAAAAGTTACATCATCAAGCCTGAGAAATCAATCGCGTTAAGATAATTGGGTAAAAGCTGCATCGGTGTAATAAAAAATGCACAAGATTCTAACCATCGGTTTTGAATTCGAGAGCGGAAGAGGGAAATCTGATGCGCGTCAGAAGCTGTGTAGGGCATTTGTGATTGGGCTGGCGGTTGAAGATTTGAGAGCGCGCCAATTTATGAAGCTTAGGGTATATTTGTTTTTTGGCTAGCACGGATGGACGTAAAATTTTGTGATCACGCTCTACACAAGTTTGGGATGTAACATTTCGATTTCACATTACAAACTCAATTCACACCTAAAAATACCTATTAAAATTTATTATTATTTTTTTCAACACAATATTCATAAAATACTTATTATACCTATTATTAAACATATAAAATCAATCATTATCACACTTTGATTTGACATAAAGTAACATCCTACACTACTAAAATTTCAAAACAAACACACAATTTTACTATTCATTAAAGTTTTCACATCTCAAGATTTTAAAATCATGACTTACTACGATCCCTTAAATCCCAAAACAAACATACCCTTACGGATGGTGCATTTTTGTAAACGTGATCGGAACTTAACCGTATCTGTTGATGTTAGTAAACTATTACTTCCTCATCCCCAAAGTATGTTTATTTGGGTACATCAAATGCACATGCACAGTGTAATTTCAAATATATTTTTAAATATTTATATAAAATATTACTAAAAATTATACATATTATTACTAAAAAAACTTTTAATAATAAATAGTATAATTTTTAAAAAAACACATTCGAATTGTACAGTCTGATGCATACAAGACTAAAATTGTTTATTCAAGTATAGCTTACATGTCTTACATTGGATTTTTAAATACTCTCTCCGTCCCGGAGCAACTTGCAAGGGGTGGAGGACACACAAATTAAGGAAAAAAAGGAATAAAGTAAAAAAAATAGTGTTTTGAGGGTTAATTTGGTAAAATTTTATGTAAAAAGTAAAGAAGTTAGTTGGATTGAGTGTAATGTGGGCCCAAAAAGTGAAAAAGTAGTGGCATTTTGTGTAAATATGTAGATATTGTGAGGGTGGAGTTTATAAAAGGATTTCCATTTTTGGCCTTGCAAATTCCTCTGGGACGTCCCGAAAAGGAAAACCTGCAAGTTCCTCTGGGACGGAGGGAGTATTTTTTATAAAATTAAAACTTTTTATTAAAAAAATATTTAATTAAAATTTATTAATGACGTGGATTATCATACTAGGCACCAAATCCACCATATCAGTAAGTAATTTTATGCACGAGAGCAAGAATTTGAGTGCTTCTCGAAGTCTGAAAGAATAAATTTAGCAATGTCCGATGAGATTATGTAGCCTGGCCCGTACTCTCCCTCTGGCCATTCCTGAAACACCCAAGACTAAAGGGTATAAGAAAAGGCTTGTTGCAATTGATTGGTGTATGTCTTTCTCTATAAACATACGCACAAGACATGTGGAATATGATTTTAACCATCATCTGAATAAGGATTTAATTGATGTTTCCATATTAAAAGTTGGATCACATTGTTGTTGATAAGGAGACACACGATTCGAACACACTGTTAGATGTTACTAATACAAAATGGATGAAAAGTTACCATTTTTCATGTAAATGAATTTCAGAATGACTCTCTTCATGATTTTGGCATGAAAATGGGGCCAAAGTTGCGTTTTCAAATACTAAATTATATGTGTAAAGAGAAGGCAGGACGATGCACTATACTTTCCCAGCAATACTCTATTGAACTAAGTGAAACCACTTGACAGAAGCCAATCACAGTCATACATTTGCAGGCTAAAAGAAGCTATAGAATCACTGTTTTTGGTTTTGCACACCAAGTGTTTGGTGAATCGACAATATGAAAAACACCATAGTAAGATGAAAAAAGACAGAAATTATTACATAACCGAGATTTCAAATACTTTTCCATTTTAAACAAACAAATGAAATCATCGATCATCCAACAAAAAGAATTGACAACTCACCGCTTGAAATCGAAGGAAACCCAACCCAGAATCTTCATCCGAATACCAAAACTGACGCCGGAAGCCTTTAAACGTAGTCAGGCCCAATGTGCTGAGATTATTATCCAGCTGTTAATCCTATACTAAAATGGAAAAAAGTTTCATAAGCACAAGACTTACAGGTTTATCTTCCGCATACATGGAACTTGATTAATATATCTTCCGCATATTTAATTGATTAATATTTAATTAAAAATATTTAATTAAAATTTATTAATGACGTGGAAAATGAGATAAAATTTTGTGAATTATTAATGACGTGGTCAAAATCTGAATTATAGTTGAATGAATTTAAATTTATGCTAATTAAATGAGGATACAACTAATAAGGCAATCGGAATAACGGAATTTTTGTTTGAGAAATTTGTGAGGGGATTAATGTTGAACTAATATTTAATACAGATGGATATGTTAACCCTGATTCGATATTTGACAAATGCATATGGAAATTAGAACCACAAATATGAATATAAGCAGTTTGCATTGAATAGAATGATGCGTTATCATACTGATTGTATTTTGCTTAAAATCAATCATCCGACAGTTTTCCTTCTTCTTCTTGTAAGGTCTCGATTTGTTAGATAAGCTAAGATTAATTAAATTATTTTATCTAATTTGATGTTTGGTTTAATGGATAAAAACCTAAGATTAATAAAAAGCCCAAAACTAAAATTCAATTATCTTATGAATGAAAGATAATATTATCTTAGGGAAGAGGTATGATATTAATTCATTGTTTTTATCTTTACTAAAATAGGAGAACCATAATTCACTTTATTTTTGTTTATGATATAGAGGACAAAATTGTCAATTGCATATGTTTTTATTATTAATCTTACAATCCAAACATTCAAAATGAAATTATCTTACACTACTAATTATCTTAATCCATCAATCCAAATATACTACTATTTAATTCATGCGTGTGCTACCAAATCAGACTCCTGGGACTAAGATGATAGATTCATTGTACAAACGTGTGCCCACACTGGTTCAAAAAGTTGGAAGAAAACGGAGTATACCCAGCTGTTGGCAGTAGAAGGAAATATCAACCATTCGAAGCTTCGTAATACACAAGGACCAAGGTCCCCAAACGTTATAATCTAAAAGCTCAAAGGCAAAGGCCAAAGTGCCCAAGATTAGCGAAAGTGTCCTTAAATAAAGGATCACTAAACGCCAACCGCCCCAAGTTAGAAAAATTCACAAAAATGACGATCAAAACGTCTAAGGCAAGGTTCGTAAAACCCAATCGCCCAAGCGAATTAAAACAAAGTACAACTCACTGCCCTAAGCGGCGTAAGACGAGCAATTCGCGGCCCCAAGCGGTGTAAGATGAACAAATAAGTGCCAAATAAACAAGTACGATTCGCTGCCCGAAGCGGCGTAAGACGAACGATTAGCTTCCTTAAGTGGTACAAGACGAACAATTGCGTACCCATAATAAATAAATACGAGCTACTTAAAGATAATAACATGCGGAAAATAAATAGAAGCCAAATTAGAACAGTGAAGTTGGGAGTTCGCCTACACTCGAGCTCTCACCCACAAAGGTAAATCAGCTCGCCCACACATTATAAATATCATGATGTGAACGAGCTGGGGGCAAATGTTGATAGGCGAACTAAAGCAAACTACTGGTAAAGAATCACAAGATAAATTAGCTAAGGCTGAGAAGGTCGCCGACCTGCTTGGTAGCTGCGCTAAGGCTGAGAAGGTCGCCGATCTGCTTGGTAGTTGCGCTTAGGCTGAGAAGGTCGCCGACCTGCTTGGTAGCTCCGTCATAGCTGAGAAGGTCGCCGACCTGCTTGGTAGTTGCGCTAAGGCTGAGAAGGTCGCAGACCTGCTTGGTAGCTGCGTCATAGTTGAGAAGGTCGACGACCTGCTTGGTAGCTGCGTCATAGCTGGGAAGGTCGCCGACCTGCTTGGTAGCTGCGCTAAGGCTGAAAAGGTCGCCAACTTGCTTGATAGATGCGTCATAGCTGAGAAGGTCGCCGACCTGCTTAGTAGCTGCGTCAT
>JAPKLY010000047.1:1734751-1763517 GCA_026898435.1 Prunella vulgaris
TGCGTCATAGCTGAGAAGGTCGCCGACCTGCTTAGTAGCTGCGTCATAGCTGAGAAGGTCGCCGACCTGCTTGGTAGCTGCGTCATAGCTGAGAAGGTCGCCGACCTGCTTGGTAGCTGCGTCATCAACCTTGACCCGATTCGACATGGGGAAGCTCGCTTAGGTGCCTAATAACCCCAGGTCACATGACTGATCAAGCCCGAGAGAGAGAAGCTCGCATACAAGGTCGCTCTGTGAGGGGTAGCTCGCCCATACCAGAGGAGACCAAGCAGAAGTCCATCTCTATATTACACAAAAAACTACACAAGGCAATGAAGCTCGCCTAGAACCAGCTTACGGACATTAGTCATGTAGGTAGCAAGTAACGATGTAGCATAACAAAGCTTGTAAAGGTAGCACAAGTAGTGAGTAAGACAAGGACATTTGTCAGCACCTAAGGCCAAGAAGACTCACAAGGTGCCACCTCATACATGCAAACCTATAAATAGGTCTCCAATGTACCTTTCTCTCTCTAAGTTCATAATTTCAACAACACTTTCTCTCTCTAACTCTCACTACTTTCTCTTGCAGGTCCTTAACCGGGTTGGGTCGTATTTGGACATTTTTTTCTAAAATTTTTGCAGCTGTAATTCAAGGTTTTTTCACTCTCAGGTATGTTACAATTTGTACAGATGCATGTTACTATTTGACAAAAATGTATGTTACAATTAGATTAAATGTTTTTTACGTGTATTCATTTGTTTTTGTAGAAATAACATATTTTAATACAGTCTAATAGAAAAATGAGTGTTACTATAAGAAAATATATTGTTTTTTCATAAATATCTATGAAAAAACAAATTTTTTTGCTCTTTTATTATATGAAAAAATTATTTATTATATAAAAATAAATGAATATGTACAAAATGAACAACATTTCATAAGATTGTAATACACATTTGCTCCCCAATTTGTGTTACATATGGGTAAATGCGTGTTACTGTAAGAAAATTTACTTTTATAAAAATAAATATATGTTTATTAATTTAATTATCGTCACTTTAAATCTAGGTATATTGATTTATATATTAATACACTTTTTTACTATTTTATATATGTGTTATTATATAAAAAAATAATTAATTATATACAAATAAATAAATATTTATGAAAGACCAATATTTTTTCTTATAGTAACACATGTTTTGTTCTTACATTATGTTAAAAACTATTTATTCTATAAAAACAAATTAATATATGCAAAATAACAACATTTTATAAGATTGTAACACACATTTGCTCTAATTGTAACATATACTTGCTCCCTAGTTTATGTTATTATATGGACAAATATGTGTTAAAATGTATTTTTCTTAATAACAAATATATTTTTTTTAAGTTAATCATCATCTCTTAAAATCTAAATATATTGATTCATGTAGTAACATATTTTTTACTATTTTATATATGTGTTATTATAAGATTAAATAATTATTTCTATACAAATAAATATATTTTAATAAAAAAGTAATATTTTTATGCTCTTATATTGTATAAAAAAATATTATTTTTATAAAATAAGTGATACATATGTAAAAAAAATAGTTTGATTGTAATACACATTTTGCATAGTAGTAACACATATTTGCCTAAATTGTAATATACCTGGGATCGAAAATCTCAAAATCTAGCTTGCACTAATTTTTAAGAAAAATATTCAAATATGATATATATGGTATGTTTTACGTTTTACAAAATTTTTTGTCATAATTATTATTATTATAATTAGAATAATGGTGGTGGTCTAAGACCATGTTTATCAGTAAACTGGGAGTTGGGGTTGTAGGAAAAAGACAAAAAAAAAATCAAAAAAAAAAAATGAAAAATGAAAATGCACAATAGCTCGGGCGTCCACCTGTGCTTAGAGCTGTCAAAATGGGCCCGGCCCGACGGGCCGGTCCAAAAAACCCGGCCTAAAGGACAGGACGGGCCCAAAAAATACTGGCCCGAAAAGAACCGGGCCTATTTGGCCCGGCCCAGCAGGCCCGACGGGCCGTTCGGGCTCGGGCTCGGGCTGGGCCGGGCCGTTCGGGCTCGGGCTCGGGCTGGGCCGGGCCGGTGGCCCAGGACTGGCCCGGTAGATTTTTATTTTTTTTTTAAAATTGGGGATTACATTGTTGTAGTTAAGTATTTGCTATTTGTGCTAAGAGGATTTTGATATAGTTTTATGAATATGAGTTGTAGTAGGTAATTATAAATTTTGAGGCAATTAATATGCATACTTTTTGGTAATATATATATTCATTAATAATATTTTCATTTGTTGGCTTTCATTGAAATTTACTCAAAAGATATTTTTAATTAAAAATATAATCTCAATTTATTAATTAATTTATAATATTAAAAATATGAATAGGTAAGATTGAAAATACTTTATTTAGAATTTTGATAATATTAATTTCTCCTATTTTGTAAGTATGAATTATAATATTAATTTCTCAATTTATGAATTAGTTGTTTATTTTTTTTTAATTTGCATTTATAAATGATTGTTAGAAAATTATTGTTTGAATTTATTTTTGTGAATTATAGTTTATTAAGGTTTGTTAAATTATTTTTGTTTAAGTATTACTATATAGAAATTTGAGTTTTATTTTAATTATTAAATTATTTTTGACAAATTAAATAATTTTTTTAGACTATTTGAATAGATTTGTATACAAAATGACAAATTAATAAGATATATATATATAAATTAAATGTAATGGTAATATATTAAAAATTAAAAAATATTAAAAAAATCGGGCCGATTTGGCCCGTTAGCCCGGTGGCCCGTCTTGGGCCAGGACGGGCTTGAAAATAAGTGGCCCGATAGGAACCGGGCTAGGCCCGGCCCGGCCCGGAAAAACACAATGGCCCGGTGGGCCGGTACCGGGCCGGCCCGGCCCGGCCCATTTGACACCTCTACCTGTGCTGTGGCGCAGCACAACTACTCAACTATGGGGTTCAATCATGGATTGACACATGTCACCTTTTGATTGGTTCCCCTTATTTTATAGAAAATATTATTTTATCTTAAAAATTATTAATTATAAAAAAATAAAAAAAATATTAAAATTCGTATTTTTTCATTCTCTATAAATAGAGATCACTCTTGATATATTTTGGAGCACATTAAAAATCACTCTTTTTTTCTCCATAATTTCTCTTCATCTTAAATAATCCATATTTTCTCAATTTTTAGTTTTATTTTCACCACATGTTCCAAATGAATCAAGTTTTAATTTTAATTTTGTGTGGTAATATTTTTTAATGTTAATTAGAAATTATTAATAAAAAATATTTTTATTAATTGATTTTAAAATAAAAAATAATTATTGATAATATATAATAAATAAATTAAAGAATAATAAAATGATAAAATATTAGTTAATCTGAGTTGAATGGATTATTAATAAAAATAAGATAAATAGATGTATGATAGGTTGTGTAAATGGATAAAAGAAAAATCCTCTATCATCTATTTCTGAATCCCGCGTATCCTACGTGGCTTCATACAACACTTTCTACGCATCTTTCTAATTTTCTCATAAAATTATATTTTTTAAAATAAAATATAAATAACCGTTGTCGGTTATCCATCCTCTTTTTAATTCACTAACTTCTCCATCTATTTTATCCCTCTATATTTTTTAAAATACTAACCACCATCCATAAATCTCGGTAAATTTCACCCATTACACATTTAAATTAAAAAAATTAAATTTCAAATTAATTTTAAATTAACATATAATTTTTTCTAATTCCGCATATCTGCGGGGTTATGTACTAATAATATTTAATTGAAGGACATGGTTGTCTGGCTGCTCATAATCATGGTCTAATGAGAACTGACTTACCTCGCACGCGACCACAGCTGAATCCTACCGTTAAGACACATCTAACGGGTTAAAAATATCCCCATTATTAAAAGAAAAAAGAAAAGAAAAAAACGAGTGAAAAATATCTACATCCTTCTAAGGAGTCATCTATAATAGTGTTATTCCCTTAACCCTAGTTCTTCTTCCTGGGCCTTTTGTTCTCCTTCTAGAGAGGAATTAAGCATCTTAGATAATACGACAGATCTTTAACTCCGATTTTCTTAGTTAATCCAGAGGATGTCAGGCATGTACGGTCAAGACGGATCTGGCGCTCCACCCATGGGTGGAGGCGGAGGTTATGGTGGTGGGGGATACGGCGGCTCTGAAGGCGGAGGAGGATACGGTGGGTATGGTAATCGGTCTGGCGGTGGTGGAGGCCGGGGCGGCGGAGGCGGCGGTTACGGTGGTAATAGAGGTATTTAGTTTGATATATGTTTTTTCTGGTATTTCTTTTGCGAATTGGATTTGGATAATTAATGTTGATATCGTTCCTAGGATCTGGTGGGGGTGGATATCAAGGAGATCGCGGCGGACGTGGCGGCGGCGGCGGAAGGGGAGGTGGGCCAGGTGGACGTGGTGGTGGAAGCGGTAGGGAAGGTGATTGGCGTTGTCCTAGTGAAAGGTAACAACGTTTGTTTGCTCGTCTAGGTGTTCTCGTTCAAATTTTGTAGAAGTATTTTTTTGTTGATGGTTATATGGATTAATTGGAACAATCAAACTTTTTTTTTTTTTGTGTGTGTGTGCTGTTAATTGTCAATATCCCTTATGTTAATTCATAAGGTTTATCCTCCGTATTCTGAATTTGTGTTAAGTTCAAATTTTGTATAGTTCTCATTACACTATATAGTAAGTGGATTTTTTATGTTATTGTTTTAAATGAACTGATAAGGAGACATAGGACAATGTGTGGTATATAGAATGACATGCACCCAATTCATTATTTTCATGGTAACATTCAATATGTGCTGCTCCCGGTTTCTTTACTGCCATCTTTTTCTCTATTGCGTTTGAGCGACGTTTTTGAAGTGATTTATGTCAACAGTATATTGTTATATTTGGACTTTGTAACAGTTTTTAACTCTGATCTACCATCTTTGAGTTTACATTACAGTTTGATCATAAAAACAAGTTGCCTGACCTTGTAAACTTGAATCCGATTGCCGTAATTATTAAAACATGTGTGGGTGTCCTTTTGGACGGCCACTTCCAAATATTACCCATATGAATTTTGTTTTATTTTCCTTCCATCCTGAAGATGCATTTACATGTACATCCTAAAATACATAGATTTCTGCTATTGTTTTGTAATTCTGAATGTTCCTAGAAACCTAAAAATGATTAGTTTTTTTTTTTGAAAGTGCATGTGATATGTGACTTTTTTTTGGGTGTTAATTGATAATGTCATCCATGCCTGTAGCTGTGGTAATGTGAACTTTGCCCGAAGAACTGAGTGTAACAAATGTGGCGCACCATCTCCAGCTGGTAGTGATGATCGTGGGGGTAGAAGTGGTGGTGGGTATAACAGAGGTGGAAGAGGTGGAGGTTATGAGAACAATAGGGGTGGAAGAGGTAACTATAATGATAGTGGCAGTGGCCGCAGCGGTAATGGTTATGATGGTGGAAATGGTAGGGGTGGTTCTTACGGTGGCAACCAAGGAAGGGATGATGGCAGTTATGGTCAGGGTCCTCCTGTTGCTCCCCCATCATATGAGGGTTCTGGTGGAAGCTATGCACAACCTCCTAATGCATATGGTGGGAACCCTAGTTACGCTCCTAATACTGTTCCTCCTCCTTCAAGTTATACTGGGGGTCCTAATTCATATCCTCCATCATATGGTGCCCCTGCGGGTTATGGTGGTGATACTTATGGTGATAGTCGTGGTGGACGTGGTGGCCCAACAGGTGGTTATGGTGGAGGTCCTCGAAACCCAGGAGGTTATGGTAATGCTCCAGCAGAGGCTCCTGCTGAGAAGGTCAAGCAATGTGATGAAAATTGTGGAGACACCTGTGATAACTCAAGAATTTACATATCAAATTTACCTCCGGATGTCACTATCGATGAGCTCAGAGAACTGTTTGGAAGTATTGGCCAAGTAAATGCAAATTCTTATTTTACTCCCGATTTAGAATTATTTGCAACATCAGCAGTATGTTTTTAAGTCATCAGAAAATATCAAATAATTATGTAAATTTGTCTGTGAGGTTGCTATTATATTCTGTAGAATATGCTAGTATTACATTTTCTTTGGCGCTAAGTTTATTTGTTTTCATATTTTTATATATATATTTCACGGTATATCTTCAGCAAGAAGATTTTGTTTATTTCAGTGTTGGACCTGTTGGCGTGTCCAAGATAGATGGTTCATCTGATTTGTGAAGTTGGGTGTTAGATTAACTGCTTGTCTCTTATTTCTAGGTTGCAAGAATCAAGCAAAAGCGTGGATACAAGGATCAATGGCCCTGGAGCATCAAACTGTACACAGATGAACAAGGAAACAACAAAGGAGATGGAGTTTTATCTTATGAGGATCCATCCGCAGCACATTCAGCTGGTGGTTTCTTTAATAGTATGTTCTTGTTAATGGATTTTCCTGGTTCAGTTGATCAACCTCCCCCTCCTCTTTTTGGGTTGTAATCGGTTACTGTATTTTATTTTACAGTGCATGACATGAGAGGGTATAAAATCAGTGTTTCAATGGCCGAGAAATCTGCTCCAAAGGCTGCTGCATATGGTTCAGGGTAAGCAATAAGTATTTCAGATAATTTTAGATTGCTCTTTGAGTGTCCATTTCAAGCATAAGCAATTGCTTGGTTGTGGCTTGAAGTTTCTCTTTTTAAAATTTATGATAACTTTCAAATGCAGTATAGCTTGTGACTAGTACTGCATATGACTGTTCTACGCTCTACTGGTTGTGTTGCAGTGATTATACCTGTTGTGTTCTTCTTTGATTTTTCGTGCTGATTGAATGTATTGAATTGAACTGAAGTTCACAAATACGTACACTGAAGAGTTTTTTTTTTTTTTTGATGAATTGCTTTCTTAACAGTGGAGGTGGTAGAGGTAATTATGGAGGCGATAGACGTAGAGACAACTATCGAGATGGTGGTTCATCTGGTCCGGATAGACATTATCATGGTGGAAACCGTTCACGTCCATATTAATCATTCCAGAAAGCATTTTATGTAGTATTATTAATGGTGGGAGGGGTTTTTATTTTTTGTTCCATAAGCGGATTTGTTCTCTTACTGGAGTTTCAGAGGTAGGTTGTTCACTACTCCGAGCAATTTACCTTTTCTCCATTCTACATCTTTTATTAGCACTCTGTTGGGAGTTAGTCACATGGCTTTGCATTGATTTGAGCTGTGTGAATGTTTTTATAGAGGGATGTGGATATTCTCCAAATTGCTGCTAAAGGTAGGTTGAGATTATCAGGTGAGTGTTGCTTTCTGAATTTGCGTTCCTATATTCTTTTTCAAGTGCATTTGTCTATTTGCTGCCTAGTATGCCTGGACCGTGGTGAAAATAGTTAATTAATAGATGCATATGGATATACCACAGACTTCAGTGTTTGTTATTCCTCTTATTCTTTTGGTCTTTGCTATGCTTGTTTTGTCTTAAAAATAATGTCTTGGACCTTCAGGTGATTTTGAAAGGAAAAACCTGCAGGAAAATTCGTGAGCCAAGCTAGTTTCTTGCTAGGTTATTTTGTGTGATTAGTCTTCACCGTTTTGGTCATGGATGAGCTAGTGGTTCTTAAGGAAACCAAAGGCGTAATTCACCCTGAGTTTCCAATTAGTTCTGAAAGGATTATGCCTCGTTACAGCCCCCTTGTTTTTTAAGCAACTAAATAGATTTAGAAAAGAACTTCACCATCCTGGTCACTTGTTTTTGTGTTTATTTATTTACTGTTATTGTTTTTTCACAAATTCCTTTGGAGAAAAAGAACCTAGCAACTTCCATTTTAATCCATGGAGTCATTGTATCTGGAGCTCTATTTCACTGGCACAATTACTGTTTGATGCACTGCGATTCATCCCCTTAGTGCTCTCTCTCTCTCTCCCTCTCTCTCTCCTGAAGCAAGTGACATTTCAAAGCGTGTTGCAGTTCAGCTTCTTGCACTTTTTGGAGTACATCCAAGATTCCTATACAAATAAGATGAATTTTGGTCCCCGTGTCTTCTGTGAATAAGTTGTTGACTCTGCTAATAATATTTGCTCTACTCCAACTATATCATTCTGTCTTGGGATGATGGAGACATTTGATCTGATGAGGAGGGAGTTGATTTAAATGTTCATGTATAGTACCTTTGAATTGATCTAATAATTAAAATCTTACACCTGATATTTGATATTTTGTTGTTTTGTATCCGAAGCAGTAATTGTGTATTTAAACATAATAGTTGTGTTATTTCAAAGTGTTATGTAATTTGAAATAGATCAATGTATAAAACTCCGTTTATGACAGGAAGATAATAGGGATACTTGATTGTTCGACGTTAGATAAGCATGATGCACAGTTTGTATGTGGTTACAACCTCAATTTTTTCTCCATTTAATTTTCAATTGATTTCGAACTGGAGTTGAGAGGTTCCTTGTGTGGTCGAAGACTATTGAATTTCGATGTGAACTGATGTGTGGAGTCTCTATCTGAAGTGCATGGACCTCTTTGAATTAATTAAACTGAGCCCAAATTTCTTTTAAAATGTTTGGGCTTCTTATAAATTAAACTTATGCCACAATCTTTTAATTTTTTTTCTCCACTCACCCATTTAATTCCCTTCATAAAATTATATTAGGCTTGTATTACTCTAAAATTCTAATTTTTTACAAAATAGTAAACACCACCTTTCTTGACAATTAAACAATTTTAGCTTATAAAATGCGTTAAATTTTATTAATTAATCAATAAAGGTAATTTCAAACAATTTTAACATGAATCACATGTCTACAAACGAAAGTTGAGCTCAAATACCATTGAGATTATTAAAACTAGCGACGCAGAAATTCGTCTAGGTGGTCTTTTATCTACTCAATTTCTGTAAAATCGGCAATTCTAAATATTTTTTTGTTTAGATGCTGCCTGGGTGGTTCTAGACACTTATTTATTTTTATCTATAAAAAAAAAATATAGCTGTGCCTAGGTGCTAGATGGCTAAAAAATGTCTGGTTATCACTTTCCGATTTCTGCACCTTGATAAAGTTTGCTTGGCATTTTGGAATGAACTTCTAAATTTTAGAGAAGTTTACAAGGCCATAGGAACTAAGTTAAACTTCATTACAACATTTCACCCATAAACTCACAAAAAGCTAGAACCAACCATACAGATTTTGGAGGATATATTGAGAGAATTTGTGATGGATCTTGATGAAAATTTAGAGTTTTATTTACACTCATTGAGTTCACTTATAATAATAGTTTTCAAGCTACCATGGGGGGCTCCTTATGAAGCATTGTACAGAAGGAGATATAGATCTCCAATTTATTAGAACGAGGTTGGTGAAAAAAAATATTATCAAAGTGGCTCAAATGCTGATAAATAAAGGCAATACTTGCCTTTATTTGAAATTTGTATTTTTTTTTATTTTTATTTTTTTGCAGAAATTTTTATTTTGATATTTTTCTGGTATTAATTTGAAAAAAAAATCATTTATTTTTACATAACTTTTTAGTGGACTAAATTTTAAATCTTAGCATATCTTTTTTTTTTCCTTCAGAAACTTAATCTGAAGTGTTCTAACCATGTTCTACAATTCCACAAAGATACTCTACACTAAATCGGCTAAGTACTTTTAAAAAGTGGAAAATAGATACATGATTGTTAAAGGGAAAAATCAGAAGGACATCAACACCGAAAGACATTGATTTCCATTACAAAGAAACTAACAAGAAGAGTACACTTACCATTGGTGCCATAAAGAAAACAGCGGATTTATGTAAAGATATCGAAGCCGATGTCTTTAGTCCAATCGAAAACCTGCATTCACCGACCGATGGATCAACAGTAGTAATCAATCCCATCCCTGCAAAGTCACAACTAGCAGCATTCTGATCATGGAGCTGGTAATAGCTGTTGAACGCATACGAAATATTATGGGGCACACTTAGGTTGAAACAAGACCCGCCTGGGCCGAGAGCAGTGCAATCAGCAGCAGCACACGCGTCCAAAGCAAGAGCAGACGTGTTCAGTAAGTCTTTATTGTTGTTTACAACACACCATCTGGGTAAGAGGTATTGAACCCCTTGTGCATTCACCAGCTTTCTTAGACCCTGTCCTAAATCGACTTGATACTTAGCTTGCCCATCGAATGTGAACACACCCCAGTGCCTCTCATAATTCCCAGCTGCTATGCTTCTCTTATCTTCATCTAGAAGGCTAAGAATGTAGATTTCGCTGGGTTTTGAAGATTTTGTTGATCTGGTTTGGAGATGGTCAATCAAGCCTTTGGTGAATTCTTGAGCAAGAGACGAGGTAGCATTTGGAGCACCATCCGTAGGCCAACCAATTTGGGCAATGACTATATCTGTTTGGGGAAATCCAGCAGTGGATAGGGCTGAAATGATGGTATCATAGCTCAAATCGAAGATGTTTTTGTAGGTCTTGTGAGTGTCATTTCGAGAGATTGCTGTTTTTCTGAAAAGAGCAGAGTCTAGTGTGATGTTCTTGTTTTCATGGTAACTTTGGAAAGGGCATATGGATACAAAAAATGGAGATCGATGTCTGTTCAAGAATGTGAGAAGTTGAATCATGGTTTTGTTAACATCAGGCCTGAATCGGGCTTTTGGTCGTAGGCTGGAATCTGATATGAAAGCATCAAAGCTGCTTGGAGCTACAACTTTGACCTTCTCAGCCAAGTTAGCTCTGAGTAAAGCTCCTTGGATGTTGGCAGCTGCTCCAACGACGAATGGGTGGAATTGCTCGCCGTAACTTTGAAGGAAAGGCTCGTCTCCAACAGCAACATAACTGTGAAATGGTTAGTAGAACATTAGCCAAAACACATGCATGGAAGACGTGGGTGGTTCATGCAGTAGCTATATAAGAGTAAATGTATAAAAAAGAATCCAAATTTCATTGTGAAAAAGGTTTTTTACCCAATCCATAAGAAAATAATTTTTTTACCGGAAAAAATGGCAACCCGAAATAGAAATATAAATTACAAAACCAAATGAAAGGTTAACCTAAAAATTAAAATCATGAAAATTGTTCTAATATCAAATGGCAGAAAATTAAACCCTTTATGAATCGCACAATCAAACCTTAGTTCTTTCCAAGTCTAACACTGACTAGCAAAAATTACTGAAAGTTCAGCTTGTTCATTCCAAAACTGTGCTGCCTCCGCCGCCACTTGTTGTGGGTGCCACCACCTCTGCTT
Organism: Prunella vulgaris; assembly: GCA_026898435.1. Taxonomy (NCBI): domain Eukaryota; kingdom Viridiplantae; phylum Streptophyta; class Magnoliopsida; order Lamiales; family Lamiaceae; genus Prunella; species Prunella vulgaris. The sequence continues at coordinate 1,746,022 of JAPKLY010000047.1, forward strand.
CCATCATCGACGGCAGCACTATTCTCTCAAATGTGCATTGTTGTAAGGGTGGGGGTGAAGAAATCAATTACGAGGCTATTATGCCCTATGTGAAAATGGGTAAAAAAACAGCACCACTTTTCTAATGATGTAGCTAAAATTCTACTCTTATTGGTAGAAAATCAGGGAAGAAAGGTAAAATGAACAAATGATCACTGAGTTGAATGTGAATGAGACAATTATGGTTCTAAAATAACTGAAACTACGGATAGGCTACCTCACTACCTCAGTGATCCAAAGTAACTATTCTACCAACTATTATCCAATCATGCTCTCTCCTTTGTTGCAAACTCAGAAATGCATCTCTAGTCAAAAACTGTGACTGTGAATGAATCACAAAACAAGTTTAAACGAGCTATGATCACGGCAACGACAAAACTAGCACAAATTCTTTGATCTTAATATTAAACTAACCACTTTTTGCCATATAAACAAGCCCAGCTTTCCTTGACAGGCCTCACTTGCTTTCCCTTTCAACACTGGCTCAACTCTGAGTCTACATTTCAAATCATCCAAGAATCGTTTTAGTCGAACCTCAGACCATTGGATACATCTTTCTCATTTAGGAAATAGGTTTCACATCAAATGTTGCATAGAACAGCAAGATATACTAACATCTCCAACAAAAGAATATGCTTAAATGTCTCTGTTATGTTTGAAACAACAGAAAACAAGTTATTTAATCAGATTTCCAGCTATAAAACCCAATAAATAAGTGTTTCAATGAAGCTAAAATTGAAGCAAGACAATCAAGCATGTTCTACTCTATACAATCGAAAACCCATCACTAAACAAATCAACCCAGGTTTAATCCAAACAAGAGAAGCGCAAGACTCACTCAATGAGAACTCTGGAGGCCCCATCGGAGACGAAGCGGGTGAGATTATCGTGCACCCAGCTCTGGGCGGCTTTCAATGAAGAGTTAAGTCCACGAAGCATGGAATTGGGAATGCCGACGGTGACGCGAATGTTGGAACCGGAAAGCGACTCCAGGACGACTGGGTCGGCGTCGAGCAGCTTCACTTTCGCGATGTTGTTTGCTTTCAGCAGCTCCACCACTTTCTGCGGCGGCAGAGGGTGGGACGCCGCCGTGCCCCAGTTCACGCCGACGCCTTCGACGGAAAGAGTCACGAACAGCGTTACCAATAAGGAGATTACCAGGAAAATGGGGATTTGTGAAGGCATTTTGGCGTTGGAAATTTTTGCGGCGGCGCTGCCGGTGTTGGTAGACAGCTCTCTACATATATTAGTTGGGTGTTTTGGGATTTGATTATTGGGGGACAAATATTCCATGAGCAATAGTCTGTCACAAAAATTTGTATCAATCCGATTTCATAGTAAATTTATATTTATTAATTATCATTGTTATATATATTTATTATGTATGTATACTATTATTATTTTAAAAATTAAGTATATTTTCGTAACAGTGATAATATGCATAAGTAACAGTGATAGTGATAGTAATTATATATAACAGTGATACGAGCTCATGTGAATTCGAGTTAACAAGAGACCTACTTATAGTCTATAGCACGATATAATTTGCAAAATTCTCAACATGTAATTTTGACAAAGTTCATGAATCCCTATTATACTAACTAAGTATTTTTACCCATGTGATATACGATCAATTATATTTAATAAATAAAATTTTAATTCTATTAATATCATTACTTATCTTATAATATGCATGAATTTAAAATTATCAAATATTAATTCTCATATACATTACCTCTATATTTCAAAAGACATTGCACAATTCACTATTCATAATTCACAAAAACCTATAATGCATTACACTCTACTAATAATTACACTCAAAAGATTTTTTTTCACTTACATTGAGCAATTTACCCTAATTAAAAACTATTTTATCCATTTAAACACTATAAGTTAACTCATATATAAAAATTCCAAACAATTTAATTATATAATTCCTTCTAGGACAAAGAGAGTAGGGATTTAAATTTTAGCATGTGTCATGATGTAGTTAAGTTTGATGAGGCGTTGTTGATTTGTTATTTAAAATTTTGATGTGTAAATTAACAATTTTTAAGAAATATGAGCCTTTTAATATCAAAACAAAAAATTTAACTAAATTAAAATTAAAATAAACTATTTTTTAATTTTAAATTTTACTTAAACTTATATATATGTTTGAGTATATACTACACACATTTTAATTTGTTAAGCATATTAATTTAATTAATCAACAAATTTTTTAAAAATTATATATTTGTTCGGGATATTACAACTTGGCCATTGAAAATCATCCTTCATCTTCATAGCTTCGAAGAATGGTCGACATTTGTCACCTGATCTTTATATGAATCGATTCAGGGCTGCTAGGAAACCCGTCAATCGTGGCACTTTCTCTGAATCAGGTGGTTCGATTCATACCAATTATAGCTTTCACCTTTGAAGGTTTGACTTTGATTCCTCTCTGGCTGACTAGATATCCCAAGAATTTTTTTAAGTGGACATCGAAACTGCTATTTTTTTGATTGAGTTTCGTATTATAAGTCCGGGGGATTTCGAATATCTGAGCAAGATATTCGAGATGGTCTTCTTTATGAGTACTTTTAACAACAATGTCGTGTACGTACACTTCGATTATATGATCAATGCGCTCGTCGAACATTTTATTCACAAGTTGTTGATATGTTTCTCCTGCATTAATTAGTCCAAACGATATTTTATCCCAACAATACATGTTTTTATTAGTGTAAAATATTGTGTGTGTTTTTTTATCATCTGAATGCATTACTATCTGATGATACCCGGTGAAAACATTCATAAATGTCATCAATTCATGACTAGTTGTGTTGTCTATTAGCTGACCTATATGCGGGAGTGAGAAATTGTCTTTTGGACAAACATCATTCAAATTGGTAAAATCGATGCACATTCTCCATGTGTCATTAGGTTTGCAGATAAGTAGAGATGTTAAACGGGCTGGCCCTAACCCTATAGGGCCAGCCCTACAGGGCTCCGGGCCTAAACGGTCCCGGGCCTTAGCGGTTCATCCTTAACGGGCCGCTATATGCTTGGACCTAACCCTAACCCTAACGGTCCGCGGGCTAAACGGGCCACTAACGGGCTCGGGGAATTTTTTTTTACAAATTTAAAATTAAATATAAAATAAAACTAATGATTTAATAATTAAAGTTCACACATCCCTAAAAGTTTTGAATTAATTGAGATCTAACTTATTTACTTATTTTCTATTTTAATATGTAGTTAAGTCATTAGTTAATAATGAATTAGTAATTAATAATTAATAAAAATATAATTAATAAAGTTTACAATTACGTAACACAAATGAGGAGAAATCAGGTCAACCCACAGCCACAGTACACAGGCCCACGGCCCACAATCACTTTCCAATTTAATTAACTTATATTATATATTAATTATTTAATTTAATTAAAAACCGGGCTACCGGGCCAGCCCGGTTAACCGGCGGGCTAGCCCGTTTAGCCCGCGGGCTAATCGGTCCGGGCCAAAAAGGCCCAGTTTTATACGGGCCACCATATGCTCGGACCTAACCCTGTAAAAAACAGGGTTAAACGGGCCGGCCCGCCAGCCCGCGGCCCGTTTAACATCTCTACAGATAAGTACTGGGTTAGCAACTCATTGTGGGCATAAGGCCTAGTGTATCAGTTTGTTGTCAAGTATACTTATCTAATAACAAAATGTTGGGCCAAATTGGGCTTAACAATTTGTTATTTTTCTTTTCATAAGAATTTAAAATTTCTAACAAAATTATATTTAGCTCAAATAGTAGACTTTAATTTTTTTCTCCTTAAGGTTCAAGGTTCAATTCCTTGAAATAGGGGTGTAAATGAGTCGAGTAGAACCGAGTAGTGTTGAGCTCGAACTTGACTCGAAAGTCGAAAGCAATACTTGATGCTCGAAACTCGACTCGTACTCGGTCGAGCTTGATTTTTTTAGCTTGAGCTGGACTCGGCTAAGAACTCGACAAACTAGAGCTCGGCTCGACTCTATAGTTATTATTTTAATAAAATGAAATATTAAACATATTTTAGCTCTTTTTTCTAAAATTCAAGCTCAACTCGACTTGAGCTCGATAATTTTATTTATATATAAAAAATAATATAAAATATTAAATATTATACAAGCTCGATTAAACTCGCGAGCCTCTCGAACCGAGTATTTATAAACTCAAACTTGAGAGCTACTCGAGTAGCTCGAGCTCAACTCGATTTGGTTCGAGTCGATTTTGATCTTTTTACGAATCGAGCATGAGTAGATTGCGAATTGACTTGACTCATTTACACCCCTACCTTGAAACTTCAATTTGATTTTTATTTTTGAGTATTTTTTATATTCAAATCATTATATATATTTGTTTATTTTTATATCTTAATACAAAAATATTATTGATTTCAATATAAAAACAAATTTTGTATTTAATATCATTATTTTTAAAAACTTGATTAATATGTGTATATATAATTGAATAATTATTGTACATATACATGTTATATAAATAAATTAATTACTTTAGTGTATACTCCCTCTGTCCCGCAGGAATTTGCACACTTTCCTTATTTGGACGTCCCACACAAATTTGCACACTACTAAAAAAGGAAGCATTGATTTACGTGCACACTCACAAACCTTTACATATATTTACCCATATACCACTATTTTATATATAAAACTATTTTTTCTTAAAAAATGTGCAGTCCCGTAGGGTGCAAATTCCTACAGGACGGAGGGAGTATAACTTATGTTAGTACCTTGTTTTGATTAGATTTTGATGTGTGCAAAACATATTCTTTATTATATGGTTACTAACTTTGTAGGTGAATTTAGAAAGTTAAGGAATTTACAGTTTAAAAGGAAAGTCTACAGCTGCTGAGTTGATGAACTTATAACCGAACAAGACCTTGCAGCTGTAAAGTTTTTCCTAGAGCCGGATTTGAATTTGCAGAAGTTGAAGCTGCAAAGTCCAAGTAAGCCTACAGTTGAGAAAACCGTTTGAAGATTAAAGTACAAGATTACTCTAAAGAGGATTATTAAGATATTATAACTCAGATTAGTGAAGCAACTTTGCACTCACTAAAGAGTACTTAAGGAATGTCTTATCTTGAAGATCTGGAAGATTATTGAAGATTAATTTAAAGATGAACTAAAATTTTGAAGATAAAGACAAATAATACAATCAGTAGTACTATTCTGTGTGAAGGATGAGAACCACTTCACACATGTGAGATTTATAGAGAGAAAGAGGAGCCTTATCCAGAATTCAAATTTGAATTCTAACGGATAAGACACATCTCTTCCATTATAAATAGAAGATGATTTCAGAGGCAACAATAACAACAACTTGAGCAAGCAATCATTCACTCTGAGCAAATCTACAACCAACAAAAATTCTGAGAGCTTATTCGTTTTATCTTTATTTGTAATTCATAAGATAGTTGGTTAGAATTTCTTAGAAATAATCACATATTTATTGTTGTTCCCTCACACTTTATTATTTGTATTATACTTTGTGTAGATATCTCTTTGTGAGATTTTTATCTTTGAAACTCTGTGTGAGTTTGTATTCTTAGTGAATAGGTTAAAATATTCTCTTTTACTTAGAATAGAAATCTGTGTGTGATCTAGTTTTGAGGGGAAATTACTTGTATTGATCTTTGTCATATTGTCTTAGTGAATTTGATACATAAGTGGTGTAACAATAGATGTAGGAGGTCTTATTCATAGATTCTGAACCACTATAAACCCTGTGTTTCATTTACATTACTATATTTATTTAGTGCTTTGTATTTTGCATATTTACACTCATCATTATATTTCTTAAAACTGCATAAAACTTTGTGTTTTCACAAAGGAACTGGAATCTACAACTGTAGACTCTTTAGTCACTCAGATGTTAGTTTCATTGTTTACACCGTTTTTTATTAACACACATTTTATTTTCGCTGCACATTAGAGGTCTTTCAATACACTTTCAAGTGTGAAAACCCCTCTAATATTGTCTACAAGCTCTTTGTGGTCCAAAACTCTTGTAGACTAATTATTTTTAAACTTATAGAAGGTACTTGCAAGGTGCTAGTATCCCTCTTTAGAAAAAGCTTAAAATTGTTTTGAAGGTCATTTCACCCCCTTCTAGACCTTCACCACTTATAAGGGACCAACAACTTAGTTGTATATAATTTTGAAATTAAATTAATTAAAATTATATATATATATATATATTTTAAAAAATGATAATTTAAAATTGATAAAAATTAGATAGAATCAACATTTTTAACTTTTATTTCAACCTTCTTTCACATATAATTAATCTATAATTGAGCTATAATATGATAATAGATGAAAAAAAATTATGTTTTGAGATTTTCATTTAAGCTAAGAATTAGGATTCTTCACAAGATGTAATTAAGACAAAAATGTGTATTTTCCTTTTTTTTTTTTTTTTGAGAGGGGAGTAATTTTAATGAAATAGAAAAAGTAAAATGGAAATTGATACCGCTTCGAACACAAAAGGTCGAACTTGCCCTCCTACCCTCGCTGCACATATTTCTCTCCCAAGTCACCTCATTAAACCCACTGCTGTGTCTTCGAATAATCTCTAATTTCTCTCTCTCGCCCTCTTTCTTCCTCTCTCTCTCTCTCTATCCCAACCCTTCCTCTCGAACATTCCGTCCGTGGTTCCATTCCTTCCTCTCCGAAGCTGTAATCGGTAAATTAATTCTTTACTTAATCTCTTGAATTTGGAATCATTTGCTGTTTTTGAATCTTCAATCGCTTGCAAATGGGTTCACTGTTTACGATACGGTTTCTAGGAAGAGGGCTTTTTATTTTTGTTATTGTTTCCGTTGCAATCGCAGCAGCGATACGAACGCCGATCTTTTCCAGACTGTTTTTGTATTCGCAGAAATTTCTGGATCCCGACTCTCTCAAATTTTTTATTTATTTTGTCTCGAGTTTAGTGATTTCGATGGGAATTTCTCGTGTTTTTAGCAGCTTATTGCACTATATGCTTCCTAGAAAGAGACAAGGGGAAGGCGAGGCTGTAATCGAAGGCGGTTCCGAGAGCGTCATCAAGAAGCTTCGCGTGTGTACCTCCACTGACGGAAACAACACTCAGGAGAAGAAGAGTAGCGAGACCAACCTTGGTGTGGGGAACAGTGACAGCGGAGACTGCAGGGAGCCCACAATCACTGAGATGGCCTTCGATGATGGTAAACCGCGTGATATTGATGAGGATCTGCACAGCCGGCAGCTTGCGGTGTATGGGCGAGAGACCATGCGGAGACTTTTTGCTTCAAATGTTTTGGTATCTGGAATGCAGGGTCTTGGAGTTGAAATTGGTATTGACTTTTCCTCTTTTAGATGCGCTGTTATTATCCTTCAACACTGTGTTTGTTTGATGGTATATATGTATTTGGACGCGTGCTTCTTATTTGTCACTCCCGTGTTTCGTGAGCTCAGAGTAATCATCCTTGAATCGATCCAAGTTGTGTAGATTACAAGTATCTGACACTGTACCTATTCACTCCATTTGGACTTTTTGCTTGTGGTTTGCATTCTGCAGCTTCTTATTTAATTGCTGCTGGAATATAAATTGATCTTTTTAGGGTTTAGTTGTGATGAGGTAATATGTTGGTTAACTCTATGTTTCTAATTTAGTTTCTGCCATTCCTTGAAGAAGAATTATCATAAATAATTGTTGCATTAAGTTAAATTATGGTGTGGTTTGAATTTATTCGTGTAGTCCATTGTACGCCTTTTCATTATGGTGTTTAATCATAAGTGTATTCCTGAATCTTTCATTGTGGTTCTTCTGAACCAATACTTCTGTTGTAAGCTAATTCAACCATGAAAGTAGATATCATTGAATCTTACTAAACCTCTTTTCTGGAAAAACCTTGCAGCTAAAAACCTTATTCTTGCCGGTGTGAAGTCTGTGACGCTGCACGATGAAGGAACAGTGGATTTATGGGATTTGTCCGGTAACTTTAGTTTCTCGGAAAGTGATGTAGGCAAGAACAGGGCACTGGCCTCAATTCAGAAGCTACAAGAACTAAATAATGCTGTGACTGTCTCCACTTTGACTACAAAACTGACCAAAGAACAACTCTCCCATTTCCAGGTAATCTTGTCAATTTGCTTGATTTCCTTTACTGCAACCACTTTAATAGTCAGTTGCTCCTTTCTCCCCTCTTAACAATTCAGTTGTCATTTTCCTCGTAGGTACTGAGATAATAGTTCAGATACTTAATACTCCCTCTGTCCATTAAATATATGCACCTTTCTTTGCACGTGGTTAAAGGCAATATGTTGGAGGATATTTTGGGGTATTGTGAGGTCCGTTTATGAATAAAGATCATATTTTTGGAAAGTGCAGATGATGTAGTTTTCAAAAATATGATCTTTATTAAAAAACGGATCTCGTAATACCCATAAATATCCTCCGACATATTGCATTAAACCACGTGCAAAGAAAGGTGCATATATTTAGTGGACAGAGGAACTACTAATTAGTACTCCACATCTTTTGTCAATCTGCTCTATTTCCAATACTGTTACCACTTTATCCGTCATTTGTTCATTTCATCACTGCATCTCTCTCTCAATACAGTTGTCGTTAACCTGTAGACTCCTGAGATGTTAGTTCAGATACTCTATGCTTGGTAGAATACCTTCTGTACACGAAGAACTGTTTTGTTTAATGCAAGTTTTTAATGTGCATCAGATGAACTTTTCCTTGATGGGGCCTACTCGATACATCCAAGATTCTGCAGAATAATATCATTGTATTTGTCTATATGCATAGCATGCATGTTCATGTACAAACAACCTCTGTTCACACATATGCTCTTTTAATTTTACAGTACATTATATTTTTGTCATTTTTCCTGCATACTTATGGTAAAGCATTCATGTTTCTGTCAAATATCATCTTGCTGCAACAGCACTAATGTTGATACCACACTTCATGCCACAATCCACATATATTCTGCACTAAATTCATATAATTTAAGGCTAAGTATTTGGGACAATTGGCTAGTTCCTGCTATGACATAAGAAGGGTATTATCCATATACGGACAGGCTAGCTTCTGTGCGTAGTTAGCATTTGTCTTGTGAGACATGCAATGTATATTGTACTATGTAGCTGTTCTGAACTCAGTCACTTGCTTTGCTTTAAATGGATACATGCACCATGTAGATGTTTCAGTTGTTTCTAACAATGATAACTTCATCTGTGCAGGCTGTTGTTTTCACTGACATTGATTTAGAAACTGGAATTGAGTTTAATGAATACTGTCACAATCATCAGCCACCTATTGCTTTCATTAAGACAGAAGTAAGAGGCCTTTTTGGCAGTGCTTTTTGTGATTTCGGACCTGAGTTCACTGTATTTGATGTCGATGGCGAGGAACCTCATACGGGTATCATTGCATCTATCAGTAATGACAACCCTGCTCTTGTGGCATGTGTAGATGATGAAAGGCTGGAGTTTCAGGATGGGGATCTGGTTGTGTTCACAGAAGTTCGAGGGATGACAGAGCTCAATGATGGAAAGCCAAGAAAGATAAAAAACGCACGCCCCTACTCTTTCTACCTTGAGGAAGATACAAGTGATTTTGGTTCGTATGAGAGAGGTGGTATAGTAACTCAGGTGAAACAGCCCAAAGTTTTGAACTTCAAACCATTGAAGGAAGCACTAACAGATCCTGGTGATTTCCTTCTTTCTGATTTTTCGAAGTTTGATAGGCCGCCACTTTTGCATCTGGCATTCCAAGCACTTGATAAGTTTGTAAGTGAACTGGGGCGCTTCCCTATTGCTGGTTCTGAAGAGGACGCTCAGAAGTTGATATCTATAACCAGTAATCTTAATGAGAGTCTTGGTGATGGAAAACTGGCTGACATTAATTCAAAACTGATTCGACAATTCGCTTTTGGTGCCAGAGCTGTACTGAATCCTATGGCTGCCATGTTTGGCGGAATTGTTGGTCAGGAGGTTGTGAAGGCATGCTCTGGGAAGTTTCATCCTCTTTTCCAGGTGCTTGCTGTTCCTCAGTCTAAAGTACTCTTTTTTCAAACCCCCCCCCCCCCCCCCAAAATAAAAAATAAATATATATTTCTGATTTTTGGTTGGAAGTTGGAAAGTAGGGTTCTTGCCTAGTTGGTGGCTGCTTAGATATGTGAGAGAGTTTCTTTTAAGGAGCATGGAAATAATGAAAAATGTAATGAACTTGTAAGAAGGATAATGATTCAAATAACTCGGGCAAACATGGTTTTGCGATTTTTTTAGCCTATGCATGTTTTTGAACTTACTGTATGGGCTAAAGAGCATGTTCCCACATACAATGGTGTGTGAGATGTGGCATAGATTCTCTCTGATTATGAGCTCTTTAGGTCTCTTTGACAACTTATTTGTTGCCCATTTTTCATGATAGAGGACTATTGTAACCATGTGGTAGTTTTTTGTACTGCTGTTGGTTTGTGTTATGATGTTTTTTTATTTTCAACAAATTTGTATGATATCGCTGAACTTTTTTATTGTGGTGTACTCGCAGTTCTTCTACTTTGACTCTGTGGAATCACTTCCTACTGAGCCAGTTGATCCCAGCGACCTCAAACCTTTAAACAGCCGTTATGATGCACAGATTTCAGTCTTTGGATCCAAGCTCCAGAAGAAATTGGAGGATGCTAAAGTTTTTCTCATTGGATCTGGTGCACTTGGCTGCGAATTTCTAAAGAATTTAGCTCTAATGGGAGTTTCATGTGGAAAACAAGGAAAACTGACTGTGACTGATGATGATGTGATTGAGAAGAGTAACCTTAGCAGGCAATTCCTCTTTCGAGATTGGAACATTGGGCAGCCAAAATCCACGGTTGCTGCTACTGCTGCGTCATCAATTAATCCTCTTCTCCACGTAGAAGCTTTGCAGAACCGTGTTGGCGCTGAGACGGAGAATGTTTTTGATGATACCTTCTGGGAGAATCTCAATGTTGTGGTTAATGCCCTTGACAATGTGAGTGCCAGGCTTTATGTCGACCAGAGATGCTTGTATTTCCAAAAACCACTTCTCGAATCTGGAACACTAGGCGCTAAATGCAATACTCAAATGGTTATTCCTCATCTGACCGAAAATTATGGTGCTTCCCGGGATCCTCCAGAGAAACAAGCACCAATGTGTACCGTGCACTCTTTCCCACACAACATCGATCATTGCTTGACATGGGCCCGCTCAGAATTTGAGGGCTTGCTTGAAAAGACACCTGCTGAAGTGAATGCCTATCTTTCTAATCCTGGTGACTATACGTCTGCAATGAGAAATGCTGGGGATGCTCAAGCTAGGGACAATTTGGAACGTGTAATTGAGTGTCTTGATAAGGATAGATGTGATTCATTCCAAGATTGCATAACATGGGCTCGCCTTAAGTATATCTCTCATGTTTTTTCCTTTTCTATGTTGTTGGTTCTGCGTAGCTCCACCTTACTGGTTCCATGTTCTTATATTTCATTTTACTCAATTGGCAGGTTTGAAGATTATTTTTCAAACAGAGTGAAGCAATTGACTTTTACCTTCCCTGAGGATGCTGCAACAAGTACTGGTGCACCTTTCTGGTCAGCTCCAAAGAGGTTCCCTCGGGCACTGCAGTTCTCTACATCTGACCCCAGCTATCTTCATTTTGTCATGGCTTCCTCCATTCTGCGAGCTGAGACATTTGGCATCCCTATACCTGAATGGGTGAAGAACCCTAAGAAATTTGCTGAGGCTGTTGATAACGTCATCGTTCCAGATTTCCAACCAAGGGAAGGCGTGAAAATTGTTACTGATGAGAAAGCTACTAGCCTTGCTACCTCTTCTGTGGATGATGCTGCCGTTATCGATGAGTTAATAATGAAGCTGGAGAAATGCCGCGAAAGGTTACCACCAAACTTCATGATGAGGCCAATTCAGTTTGAAAAGGTTCGTTTTTGCCTCTTTGAAGCTTTAGATGATTGTATAGCTTTTCATTTAAAAGGATATTTAAAAAACAAAAAGGCTTGCATGCTTTGAGAATTTTGAGAAAAATAAAGGTACTCCCTCTGTCCCACAGGAATTTGCACACTTTCCTTATTTGGACGTCCCACACAAATTTGCACACTATTAAAAAAGGAAACATTGATTTACGTGCGCACTCACAAACCTATACACATATTTACCCATATGCTACTACTTTATATATAAAAGACATTTTCCTTAAAAAATGTGCCGTCCCGTAGGGTGCAAATTCCTACGGGACGGAGGGAGTATTAGATTTGAGAATTTTGAGATGGGTGTGCGATCACATCCGATTACGAAGAATGAGAAGTTGTTCATGTGAGATTATATGCCCTCAGACATCTCACAGTATGTTTTAAAGAGCTTGAAAACTAGTAAAAGCTTTGCAATAGGATCTTATTTGCTCCCAAAATTAGATTTTTGGTACTCATTAGCTGTTAAAGTTAGTGAGGAACTCCCACCTTTTCCGAAAGTTGAATTATTTTGACAAACTCCTTCAAATTTTTTCATTTAAATTCCCATTTGCTATTACTAACGTTGTATAAGCTCCATATTTTATTTTATCCTGACACTTCAACAACTTATTTTTGTAAATAAGAGGAACATCGTACAAGCTTGAAAAACATCATGAGATGTAAGAGATTCTTAGATTTTAAAAATAAAAGTAGCCGACTGCCTCTTTAAGTAATGAATACCACCAGAAAAAGTTAAAATTACCTACAGTAGATTTACTGAATCAGAGAAACCTAGAGAGACTAGGAAAGAAACTATCCAAAAAGGTTATGCTATACCTGAGCACAAGTAAGATCGTATGTCTTGGCCAAGCATGATACGATCCATACAGTCGATGCTGCTTAGAGGGATAAAAGATTGTTGTTCTAGTAGTTGGATGGGGAAGTTAAATCTTCATGTTATTAGTCATACGACTCATACCTTTGTTTCTTGAGTGACACTTGAGTGCATTCTGCTGGTGCACTACTAATACTGTTAAGTGAAAAATGCACTTGAATTGCACGGTGCATTGAAATGTTTGCCTTATTTCTTTTGTCTGTATTGCTGCAAATTTTGTGTTTTTAATTATTGCCTTATCAATGCGTATATTTATATGTATATATATTATTATTTTTACTTACTGCAATACATATGCAGGATGACGATACGAATTACCACATGGATGTGATAGCTGCACTTGCGAACATGAGAGCAAGAAATTACAGCATTCCCGAGGTGGATAAGCTCAAAGCCAAATTCATTGCCGGAAGGATCATTCCTGCCATTGCAACTTCGACAGCCATGGCCACCGGCCTAGTGTGCCTCGAGCTTTACAAAGTTTTCGATGGGTCCCACAAGGTAGAAGATTATCGTAACACTTTTGCTAACCTTGCTTTACCGTTATTCTCTATGGCGGAGCCGGTTCCTCCCAAGGTGATCAAGCATCAGAACCTGAGCTGGACCGTTTGGGACCGTTGGATCATAAAGAACAATCCTACGCTTAGGGAACTTATCCAATGGCTTACAGACAAGGGACTGAATGCGTACAGCATCTCGTTCGGAAGTTGCCTGCTTTTCAATAGCATGTTCCCGAGGCATAAGGAGAGGATGGACAGGAAGGTGGTGGACCTGGTGAGGGACGTAGCTAAGGTAGAGTTGCCGTCTTATCGCAACCACTTTGATGTGGTGGTAGCGTGCGAGGACGATGATGACAATGATGTCGACATTCCTCAGATATCCATTTACTTCCGTTGAATATTTGCATTTGCTTCTTGATGATATTAGTACTATTTGATACCAGATATTGATGTTCTACTCCTTTACGCCTTGTACTTGCATACTCATTTGAATGACCTGATCACTTGAATATTTGTCTCCTTTGCCACTTTCTTGCAATTGGGGTTTCTGTTGCATTTATATACTATGCTATGCTGCTATTTATGTGTGATTGTTGACTATCTAAATGAAATCTGCACCTCATTGTCTTTTCACAATTTAGCAATGAATAAGACATCTTTTAAGTGGATGCATTAGCATAGGCGACCGATAAGAAATCAATAGTATAAAATTGCAAATTTTATTTTTAGTAAGGGAAAATTATAAAATTATTAATAAAATTGACACTAATTATAAAAACACTTAGTTTGTTTTATACTAATATTTTATCGTTTGGATCTCGTGCTTTTAACATTTCAACTTCTTTTGAAACATACAATTTTAACACTGCAACTTCTTTGTGAAACATGTAATTTAACCTCTTATGTAAGAATTTATTTTTGTGCGAATTCAAGTATATTGCACTGTATTTTGATTTTGAGAATATATTCAAGAAGGAATTAGTAATAATATTTCAGTTGTAAAATAACACACATTGTTTTGTATGTTATTGTGTATTTTTATAAGAGTAAGTTTCCTGTGCACCAGTTACACTGTGCAATTCAAGTGTATTTTTAAAAAGTTACACAATTCATTGCTGAAAGTTGAACAAATTATTACTGAAAAGTTACACTATGAAAGATACACTTTTCAATAATAACATGTGTAACTTTTCAGTAATATTTTGTGTAACTTTTAAAAAATGAACTTGAGTTACACCGTGTAACTGGTGCATACAAGACTAATTCTTTTTATAATTAGAATGTCACTAAGTACTTTAAAAAATTAAATTAAAATCAAAATTGAGCTTAAGATCCAAATGAATGATAAGCATTCAATTCTACCCTAAAATTTGTGTTTCCCTACCTCGCATTTAAAAAGAGTGATGTTTTGACATTTATTGTGGAAATTAAAAATGACTCCTTCCATTTTAAAAATTTTCCCACATTTTCTTAATTATGGTATTCTAAATTCTTTTTCACGAAGAAAATAATTTACTTATAAAAATCAATAAAATATAATTATTTTATTTTATTATTAAACTTAATATTCATATACTCAATTTATACTTTTACTATAGGAAAGAGTTGAGATGGATTGAGTAATATATATTCACTAGTATACTCTTATAATTTATTGAGAATTTTGCTATAATCCTTAATTTATGGGAGGATGTACCAAATTAAAGAATATATTAGTGAGTGATTTTTTTGGAATCGGTAGAGGATAACTTTATTAAATATAAATTGAAATATGATTTTTTTTAAAGAATTGTAATAGATAATAAATAAAAAACATCAATTATTTTAAATCAAGATATCTACCCCAAAACATCACTTTCTATAACGGAGCAACACTTTAGACTGATAAGCATGATAGTACATTAAATAGCAAAATAAAATGTCGTTTCAAAGTATGAAAAACACAAATTTTGTCTTGGAAAAGAGATGACTTTTTTGCAAATGAAGAGGGTGGTTGCGGCCGGTTCAGGGTGGTGCCGCCGATAGTGGACGGCACGGAGGCGGTCTACGCATTGACTTTTGATTTTATGTGTACTAATATTCTTCTAGAAAATAAATCTATTTAATAATAACTAATCAAATCTTTATTAAATAATTAAATAAAAAATTAGCCAGATGCATGCAAATTGAAATAAATAACTAATTTTTGCATATCTAAAAAATATGTAGTATCGAGAAATTTATATCCGAGGAGGAGAGGAGGTGACACATTCTATAAAAAAATTAAGTTTTTTGAATAAAAAAATGTATACGAGTATAGTAAGTATGTACATTAAATCTATGTTCTTTTCTTTAAAAAAATAATTAATTATAAATTGATTTTGTAAAAATAAAAAAATATTTTGAGTTAATTTGTAAATATTTAAATAAAAAAATGTATAAATTTATACGGATTAAAATCTTGAATTTATATGCAGTCAATCCAAATTAAATTCCCCAAATACTCATACAAACTAAACTAATGTTTTATAATCACGTAAATCTAGAAGCTTCCCCTGATATTTTGGAAGATAAAAATAAAAAAAATAAATGAAATAGAGAAATCTAAGCACTTTCAAATTATACTCCCCACATTTCTTACAAAAAGAAAAAAAATGTAAATATTATTACAAACAGTAGGCGTATAAGAACATAATGCATTAAAGATCTCTAATTTGTCAAATTGTGCTTCGAAAGATCTTTAAATTTATACTTTAAAATAATTTTAAGCGAGTATCACTTGTGTGCATGCGAGTGTGTATAGTATGCACTTGCTATTTTTACTATTTCCAGTCCGCCAAGTAATTAAATGGTAAAAGTGCACTTCTTTTATTTCCAATCGATAGATCTCCTATTTCCTCACTCAACCTAGCTGTTTGTTGAGAGAATGTGGTGATTAAGGAAGAGCGACGTATACCTGCCTCAAAGATTGATCATTTTAATTCAAATTGAATCTATTAAATGGGCTTCAGATTTTATCTCCAAGTAAAATAGATTAGTGGGCCAAAATAAATTATTGACATAACATGATACCAATTCAATTTATCTTTTGATTTAACTCAATTAATATTGACATATATATTTTGCTCAATTAAAACATTTTTCAATAAAATAGCAAAATACATGTTTTTTTCACATTTAAGCTCAAATAGTAAAATTAATGTAACTAAATGCATGAAATCATATAAAATGCTCAATTAAATCACACAAATTTCAAGCAAATAATCACACTAATCAGGTATTATAAATTATTCTTGGGGTATTGAGACTTGTTCTTGGGGGTATTTACTTATATTTGTTCTTGGAGTATTTTAATTTGTTCTTCGGGTATTGCTATTTGTTCTTCGGGTATTGAGAATTGTTCTTGGGGTATTGAGAGTTGGTCTTGGAGTATTATAAGTTATTAATGGGGTATTTATTTATATTTGTTCTTGGGGTATTGTGATTTGTTCTTCGGGTATTGTTATTTGTTCTTGGGGTATTTATAAGTGTTCTTAGGGTATTTACTTAGACTTGTTCTTGAGGTATTGTAAGTTGGTCTTGGGGTATTTACTTACACTTATTCTTGGGGTATTGTGACTTGTTCTTGGAGTATTATAAATTGCTCATGGGGTATTGTATGTTGTTATTGGTATATTTTTCTATATAGTTGTTCTTGGGGTATTGTGAATTGTTCTTGGGGTATCATAATTTGTTCTTGGGGTATAATAATTTGTGACTTGTTCTTGGAGCATTGTAAAATTTTTTGGGGTATTGTATGTTGTTATTGGGGTATTTTTATATAGAATTATTCTTGGGGTATCCACTCATAATATATATATATATATATATATATATTAATTTTACTACTAATTAAATTAATTACTCATAAGCCCTAATTAAAGTTGTTGCCAATGCCAAGCATATATTAATTGCCAACACATGACAAGCATAAAATATTGAGAATTAATTTCCCAAGTATATAATACCTCAAGAGTAAAATATAATACCCCAAAAGTAAAATATAATACCCCAATAACAACTAATAAATACCCCAACAACAAA
>JAPKLY010000047.1:1770865-1787012 GCA_026898435.1 Prunella vulgaris
AGTATGTTGATGGAAACTGATGAGGAGAAGATGCAAGTTTATATGCGATCTGAGGAAGAATGGTTTTAGTGGAGTGAGAAGATTAGGTAGAACCACTAGATTGAGAAGCAAAAAAAGTTGGAAAAGAAATTCAAACTCATCAAAGACCACCATGTTAGAGATATAGAGTTTCCTAGAGGGATGAAGGCATCCACAGCCTTTGAAAACTGGACTATAGCCTAGAAACGCACTTTGATGATCGAAATTAAAGTTTTGAGGAATTAAATGGTCTTAAGTATTAATAGCATGCACAACCAACACACTCTGAGATGATTATAGTCTGCAGCTCTCTGAAAGAGAAGTTGATAAGGAAATGGAAGACAGTTAATGAGATATGATGCTGTGTTACATGAGAACCACCAAAACCTCGTATGAAGATGACTGCAAGCATTGCCAAACTAAGTTCAGTACCATGTTGATGTTTCCTTTCCACTAAATCGTTTTGATGGTGAGTGTAAGGACAAGAATGACTTATTTGAATACTAAGAGGATTGAACAACTTCTCAACAGGTACAAGTTCACTACTATATCACACTGCACAACTTTAACTTTTACACCAAATTGTTTGTCCACCGAGAAAAAACTGTGGCAACCTCAGATTTTAACTTTAAAGGATAATCCACGAGTATCTTGTAAACTCATCAACCAACAACAGATAATACTTAAAACCATCAACATAAGGTAAAAAGAGACTGGACCCCAAATATCAGTATGTATCACATCAAAAAGAGCTTTAGATGAGTGTTATACTGAGGTGAAGTGTTTCTGATGCATTTTTTCCAAAATGCAAGGCTCACATACAGAAGAAGATGATGACATAGGTACATTCAGCTGATGTATACAATAGAAAGTGTAGTGTTGCAAGGATGACCTAGCTTCAAGTGCCACATACTACATTTATATGAAGAAACAATAACAACATTGTAATGAAATTACTCTGAATTTGTTTTATTTGTTGATGAGGTTGTAGACTACTTGTACAAGTGGCAAATATATAGTTGAGAGTCCATGCTTAAGTGTTCCTCTCAGAATAATTCTGTGTGTTTTCAAATTCTTAACAACACAATGAGTAGAGAAAAATTCAATCTCATCTTCATTATCCTTTACAAATTGAGAGATACTTAACAAGTTCTTTGTAATGTCAGGAACATGTAAGACTCTATCTATAATCACAGAAGATGCATGTTGTAATGTAGGATTGGTAAAGGAGCCAACATACTGAATAAGCACCATTTCATTATATACAGTTTGATGAAATTTGGTAATGGAGAAGCCATGAATATGAAGATGTGATAGCAGCGGAAGAGTGGTTAGGATCAGTATAAAGATGAACTAGAAAAACAGAAAGAAGATTTGAAGAAAGAAATGTGGATGGATGAAGATGAACATGGAATAGAAGGAAGATAACCAAATTTAGTTGAAGATAACCGAATTTGGTTGGAAAAAAATCAAAGCACAACAGAGTTCAGGATACCATGTTGAAGAAAAATATATTTTCACATTCTTGAATTGTGAAGAGTACATGGGTATTTATAGAAAGAACCTAATACATTAACTAACTTTCTAATTCTATTTGCTTTGATTTACACATATAAGAGATCATGCATGAACACCATGCATGTTAATTGATAAACTTAACAAAAAAGACTTCAATTTCTTTATTAGTGTTGAGTCAACAATGATTGTTTGAAATCAATTGGAATAAAGAAATTGAAGAACACCAAGATTTACGTGGTTCGATCAGAAATGATCTACGTCCACGGATGAGGGCACCTCTCTCACTAATCGATGAAGAAGATACAGATTACAAGTGTCTTTAGGATATCTCTCTATGTATATGATCGTTCTATCTCCCTCCATACATATGTGCGTATATATATAGGAGTATAAAATTCCTAATTAATGCTAGTGATCGTAACCAACTAACAAGAAAACTGCTACAGTTGCAACCGAAAATGAATAACTGTCAGAGCCCAACGATTTTCAGTTTTGATTCTGTTAAACTGATCGCCCGTTGTCCAATTTGGAAATTTAAACCGCTTTGTAACTACTCCTGAGTTAATTCCTGACTTTGAAGTCAGTATGCTCCTTCCTTGTCTTGTCTGCTGATGTGATACGTCCTCAGCTGAGTCTGAGTACTCAGCTGATATCATCAGTAGACCTTCATCCTGATATCATCAGTAGACCTTTTGCCCTGATCTGACCAGCTGACCTGACCATATCATCCTGACTGTAATTCTGATAGCTCATCCTGACTGACCATCATCCTGACTATCCTGACTGATCATCCTGACCACTCAGGAGACTCCATCAGCTGACTACCATCAGCTGACTCCGCTGATATCCCAGATGACTTTCAGTAGACTTCTCAAACGATCTCAGCTGACCTTATCAGATGACTAACCATCAGCAGACCTATCAGTTGACTTCCTCAGCTGATAGTATAATGTTCAGTTAAATAGCAGTACTTGCTCATCTGAGTTTATTTCACTCTCTTTGCACCCATAACAATTCTCCACCTCAAAGTAAGTGAGATGCCTCCACCTAACCTTCACATCACAGTAGTATTAAGGCACATCCCATGACTGTACCTTAACCAGCTCCAAACAGTAGTTGAACTTAGAACTTGGTATGACTTTAGTCAGCATATCAGCATCATTGTCATCAGTAGATACCTTTTGTATTGTGATCACCTTCTTTTCCACCACATCCCTCACAAAGTGAAGCCTCACATCAGTATGTTTAGATCTTTCATGAAAGACCTGATGCTTGACTAAGTGAATGACACTCTGATTATCACATTGCACAGTAACTTCATCTTGCCTGATTCCAAATTCCCTGATAATGCCCTTCAGCCACATAGCCTCCTTTACTGCTTCTGTCACTGCGATGTACTCAGCTTCAGTGGTTGATAGTGTAACCACTGACTGTAATACAACCCTCCAACTGATGGCTGTGCCATAAAGTGTAAACACATATCCAGTCAGAGATTTTCTTGTATCTATGCTTCCAGCATAGTCAGAATCTACAAAACCTTGTAGAGGTTGCTTGTCCTCCTGAGTCCTCTCAAATAATAATCCCAGATGTGCTGAACCTTTCAGATATCTCATTATCCACTTGAAAGCTTCCCAATGTGCCTTTCCAGGATTGGCAATAAACCTGCTGACCAAGCTCACTGGTCTGCTACAAACCATGGCATACATTATGCTTCCAACTCCATTTGAATAAGGTATCTTGTTCATCTGAGACTTATCTTGTTCACTCTTGGGACATTGATCAGCTGACAATTTGAAATGTTGTCCAAGAGGAGTAGAGACTGATCTTGACTCATGCATATTGAATCTTCTCAAGATTTTCAGTATGTAATCCTGCTGAGTCAAGAACATCCTTCCAGCTGACTTGTTCCTGATAATATCCATACCCAGAATTCTCTTAGCACTTCCAAGGTCTTTCATGTCAAAAGTTGAACTGAGCTTATCCTTCAGTTTCTGAATTCTTCCAAGACTTTTGCTAGCGATTAACATATCATACACATTAGAGTAATAGATATGTCAGTACCTCTGAGCCTTGCTTTTCCAAATACACACAGCTGTCATACTTGCATCTGATGAAACCTATTGACACCATGAAGCTATCAACCTTTTATACCACTGCCTTGGGCTTTGCTTAAGTCCATACAAAGACTTCTTCAGCAAACATACCTTTCCTTCATTTTCTGATAGTATGAACCCCTCAGACTGCTGCATATAAATGGTTTCTTCAAGCTCTCCATGTAGAAATGCAGTTTTGACATCCAACTGTTGTAACTCCAGTCCATCCTGATACACCTTAGACAATAAGATCCTTATTGAGCAGTGCTTCACAACTGGTGAGAACACTTCATTGAAGTCTATTCCTTCCCTCTGAGTAAATCCCCTTGCAACTAACCTCGCATTATATCTGATCAGCTCCTGTCCATCTGACCCAATTTCAGACTTTTTCTTGAATATCCATCTTGAGCTGACAACCTTCTGCCCTTTTGTTCTATTCACAAGAACCCATGTATTGTTCTTTTCAAGTGAATTTAACTCCTCTTTCATAGCTGAAATCCACTGATCTTTATCCTTTCTTGTCACTGCATCAACATAAGTTTCAGGTTCTTGATACTCTACTTCTTCTGCTACTGATAAGGCATATGAGATCATGTCAGCCTGCCCAAACCTGATTGGTGGATGAATGCTTCTCCTATGTCTATCTCTAGCCAGACTGTAGTTTCTCAAATCTTGACTCTCCTCATCTGAATTTTCAGTTTGATCTTCAGAATCACTGTCTGCTGATGCACTCAGCTGATCTTCTTGTGGATTCCTGATATCAGAGTTGTCTTGAGCCTGATTTTCATTCTGAATCCTGGTTGTAGGCTCCACCTGAATTGGTGTATGTCTGATTATGGGGTTGTCCTCAGCATCATGAGAACTTTCAGATGTACCATATCCCATGACTTTCTCATTGAAAGTCACATCTCTGCTGACAATAAACTTCTTGTGTCCTGATTCAAGGCACCACAATTTATAACCTTTGACACCTTTTGGATATCCCAGGAAGATGCACCTCAGAGCCCTTGGTTCCAACTTATCCTGCCTTATGTGTGCAAAGGCTAAGCAATCAAATACCTTCAGATTATTGTAATCTGACAACCTACCATACCAAAGCTCATCTGGAGTTTTGAAGTCAATAGCAGATGAGGGAGTTTTGTTTATCAAATAACAAGCAGTATTAACTGCCTCTCCCCATAACACTTTAGGTAGTTTAGCATCTGACAGCATGCACCTGACCTTCTCCAAAATGGTCCTGTTCATCCTCTCAGCAAGCCCATTCTGTTGAGGGTTTGTTGGAACAGTTTTGTGTCTTGTTATGCCTCTTTCCTTGCAGAAATTTTCAAATTCTTCTGACACATACTCAAGTCCATTGTCAGTCCTGAGATGCTTTATGGATCTGCCCCTTTTGTTTTCTTGTTCAAGGAGCCATTCCCTGAATTTTCCAAAGGCTTCACTCTTCTGCTTCAGGATGATCACCCACACCTTCCTGCTGAAATCATCAATGATGGTCATGAAGTACTTTCCACCTCCATGAGTCTCAGTTCTTGATGGCCCCCAGATGTCAGAGTGTACATAGTCCAAAGGAGCATCAGTATGATGTTTCCCCTTTGCATAAGAGTGTTTCTTGGATTTTCTCAACACACAGTGATCACAGAAATCCAATTTGATTGTTCTTGAATCCCCAAATACCTTCTGCTTGGAGAGTTCATTCAGTCCTCTTTCACCAATGTGCCCTAACCTCTTGTGCCACAAGATAGCATCAGAACTGCCTATAACTGCATTCACTGATCCGGCAGCTGAGTTACCCATCAGAATGTACAAGCCATTTACCTTCTTGCCCTTCATCACAATGTTGTTATCTTTGGTTATCAATATGAATCCATTCTTTGTATTGAATTCATATCCCAAAACATTAAGTGATCCAAGAGAAATAAGATTTCTCTTCAGCTCAGGTACAAACTTGACATCTTGTAGTATCCTCTCAGCACCATCATGCAGCCTCAATTTTATTGAGCCAGAGCCTCTGGCCTTGCACATCTGATCATTCCACAAGAGAACTGATCCACCATCAAATTTCTTAAGATCCCTGAATAAATTTTCATTGGGACACATATGAAATGAGCACCCAGAATCCAACACCCAATCTTCACTCAGCTTGACATCAGTAATAGCCAAGACCTCAGCACTATCATATCCTTCCTGAGTAACAATTGTGACATCTGCCTTCTGATCCTCTTCTTGTTTCCTGGATTTGTCAGGACAATTCTTCTTGAGATGTCCCACCTTCTGACATGAGAAACATTTTCTCCTTTCCACAAATTTTCCAGATTCAGGGCCTTTACCATTCTTCTTCTTCTTTCCCTGAAACGGTTTCTTCCCTTTCTTGAATTTGATATTCAGTCCTTCACCTTGATTTGTGTTCTTCCTTTCAGATTGCATTTGAAGCGCCTTAGTTTTCAATGCATTCTGAATATCATCAGGGGACACCTTCTCTTGCCTTCCAAATAACAGAGCATCCTTGAAATTCTCCAAGAATTTTGGTAGAGAGTTCAGTAACATCAGGACTTTATCCTCATCTTCAATCTTGACTTCAAGATTCTCCAAATCATCCACTTCTTTATTGAATTCTTCAAGTTGTTCAACAAGATCCCTATCCTCAGTCATCTTGAAGGAATGAAGCCTCTGCTTCATGAACAACTTATTGGTAACCGACTTCGTTTGATACACCTATTCCAGCTTATTCCACACATCAATGGCAGTCTTCTCCTTATACACCTCCCTCAGAGGTTTGTCTCTCAAGCACAAAATGATTGTGCTATGAGCCTTGTCCAGAATCTCCTGCTTCTTTGCAGGTTCTGATGCGGATGATGATGGCCACTGATTCGCTGGTTTCAGAGCATTTGATAATCTATGGTGTGTGAGGAGAGCTTTCATCTTCACCTTCCACAAACCAAAATCATTCGCCCCTGTGAATTTCTCAAACTCCATCTTCGTAGAAGCCATAGCAGTTGATTTCACCAACAATCTTCTCTTCCCACAGACGGCGCCAATTGTTGAGTCAACAATGATTGTTTGAAATCAATTGGAATAAAGAAATTGAAGAACACCAAGATTTACGTGGTTCGATCAGAAATGATCTACGTCCACGGATGAGGGCACCTCTCTCACTAATCGATGAAGAAGATACAGATTACAAATGTCTTTAGAATATCTCTCTATGTATATGATCGTTCTATCTCCCTCCATACATATGTGCGTATATATATAGGAGTATGGAATTCCTAATTAATGCTAGTGATCGTAACCAACTAACAAGAAAACTGCTACAGTTGCAACCTAAAATGAATAACTGTCAGAGCCCAACGATTTTCAGTTTTGATTCTGTTAAACTGATCGCCCGTTGTCCAATTTGGAAATTTAAACCGCTTCATAACTGCTCCTGAGTTAATTCCTGACTTTGAAGTCAGTATGCTCCTTCCTTGTCTTGTCTGCTGATGTGATACGTCCTCAGCTGAGTCTGAGTACTCAGCTGATATCATCAGTAGACCTTTTGCCCTGATCTGACCAGCTGACCTGACCATATCATCCTGACTGTAATTCTGATAGCTCATCCTGACTGACCATCATCCTGACTGATCATACTGACCACTCAGGAGACTCCATCAGCTGACTACCATCAGCTGACTCCGCTGATATCCCAGATGACTTTCAGTAGACTTCTCAAACGAACTCAGCTGACCTTATCAGATGACTAACCATCAGCAGACCTATCAGTTAACTTCCTCATCTGATAGTATAATGTTCAGTTAAACAACAGTACTTGCTCATCTGAGTTTATTTCACTTTCTTTGAACCCATAACAATTAGTATAGTGTCTTTTATTAGAAGTTTAAAGTTAAATCCGTGAGAACTCGATCTAAAGCAGGTAATATTATATAGATATGGATATTGAGATCAATCTAGAGCCCAACAAATGACATGAGAGTCATAGTCTAAGACGAAATGATGTGGAAGGGTTTTTAACTTTTTAGTATCAAACAAACCAAAAAAGTTACACAAATTATTACCGAAAAGTTACACTATTAAAGATAGACTTTTCAGTAATAATATGTGTGAAAAGTTACACTTTTAATAATGAACTTGAGTTGCACGGTGTAACTGGTGCAAATAAGATTAAGCCTTTGGATTGATCTAAAATAAAACGGATCAATTGCGAGATGCTTTTGTAAAAATAACAATATCTCTCTCAATTAGGTAAATTAACATTGACATAGCGAGTTGTTTAAGGAGAGATTCATTGGTCTTTGTTTAAAGAAAAACTTGAGGAAAACCTAAAATAAGCTTTTACCTATTCGATCTAAAGGGGCACTATCATACCAATGGATTATACCTGTCAAACACATTTTAATATATATACTTGTGTTTTGGTGTATAAAAAATAGAGAAATTACAAAATAGTTCACAAAATTGATACTAATTATAAATTAGTTTTGTGTAGAAAAAATATGTTTATGTGCAAAAAAAAATTATACTTCTTTGTAAGTATTGTAAACTAATTTGTAATATTGTCATTTCCTTTTAAATTAATATGTAAATACCTCTATAAAAAATGGCAAAAATGATATTCTCATCAAATAAGAGTATGTGGAATTAATTTGGTCGACACGACTACATGTCTGAAAATAATGAAATGTAGTAGCAAGGAATAATAACCTTATAATGATAATTACGAACAATGACATTATTTTACATTATTATCTTTGTACTATCTTCCTTTATTCAACCGCATGCTACTAGGTCATGGCCCATACAATAATGGTGCTTCATTATTAACTTAATTTAATGAAAGTGGGAATTACAAACTACAAACTACAAATTCTTTGCACCATTTTATAATTCTTTCATTTGTCGGGCACATGAGAAAAAACTACAATAGAAAGCATGGTGAAATAGTCAAGATGGCTGCTTCTTTTTTATCTGTACAATGTGGTCAATCTGAAAATTTAGAAATGAGATGTTTAATAGGGTGATTCCTAACCCGTTTCGATTAGTAGATGAGATTAGGGACAGACTTAATTTGATCTTGGCTAGTGATAAAAAAATGTAAGGAGAATAATATTAATAGTACATAATTTGTTTATCCTAAATCTTGAATCAATTGACGATTGAAGACTGATTTATATTCTGGTTGTAATATGTGTGGTGTACTTGTAAGGGAGGGACCTCTTGTTCTCCCCAGTAGTTTAATAAATTTTTTTTATTGATAAAAAAAGAAAAACTACAATAGAAAACATTAGATAATATTGACTACTTGTTAAGTGTAAAGATAAGCTGAGTTTGAGTACTGAAGATTAGTCAGGAATCCTGATCCTGAGAATTGGATCCGGAGGAATATTCCTGAGGAAAGCATCCTGAGCCTGAGCGAAGACTTGATCCTGAGTCAGGAGTGTTCTGATCCTGACACTCATCCTGAATGTCATCCTGAGTGGTCAGATCAGTGAAGACACTGAAGACTCAGTAGAACTGAAGGCAAATCCTGAGAGATCATCCTGAGCTGAAAATCACCTACTCCCTGAGTCACTCAGCATGAAGGCGATCCTGAACTGACAGTTATGAAAACATAGCATGACAAAGGCGACTTCACCAGAGTGATAAAGTTGGTTATTTGGCAGCTGGCGGAGCAATCTCATTGGACGCCGGAACAGTTATTCAAGGCGGTTATAACCATACGAATCTCGTTGATTGGTTAAAAGCTCAAAGGCGGTTAAGGGTCTGATCTATAAATATGTATTCATTCCAGTCTTTTAAGAGTGTGCTTCATTCTAAATCTTAGAGAGAGAAAGTTTGTAATCTGTAAACATTATTTCATCATTTAGTGAAGTGAGCCAACCCCATCCGTGGACGTAGATCAATTTGATCGAACCACGTAAATTGCTTGTTCTTTTGATTTCCTGATTATTTCTGTTGAGTGTGTTCATCCGGCAAATTCTTCCAATTGCTCTGAAAACTTCAAGTCTTATTGAGCTCGATTCAGTCCGATTGATTTCACAACTCTACTTTTATTGAAGAGTTATATTTTCTCCTATCTTCTCTTACCTTTCACTTTTGAATGACTCACATTCAAAAAAAATTATAATTTTTTAGATCAATAAATAAATAATGTTTTAAAATAAAAAAGACATTAAAAGAATATTTCATTTTCTTCTTTGTAGTATGAAAATTATTGTAAAATATTCAAATCAAAAAGTGAAATCATTTACATTTTGAACAATAATAATAACAATCCAATTTTCTATAAAATTCCAATAAAACAACTAAACGATATATACACAAAAAATTGTATAAATGTAGCATGCTCCAAACACGATGATAAAAAATTAGGGAATCGAGATTAATATCAAAGAAGATTGCGATGGTTGTAATCGGTGCTTCATCATAGTTGAGTGTGCGACTATTTTAAATTGAGAAAAGTACAATATAATTTAAAAATTACATATTGGTTCCTTACAAAAAAAAAAATACTTCCGTGTAAAAAAATTAAAAACTACTGTACAAATTTTTTGAACCAATTTATAAATATAGTGACTTTTTTGAACCAATATGTAAGTGACCTTTTAAATTTAATTAATTCATAATGGATTATATTTTGTTATTATTTTAATAAAATATAATGAATGGACATGTCACCCGTCACAATTTTAATTCCTGATGGAATGGAAACTAAAGTTTCGAATAGTCCACAAAACGACATATTGTCACGTTATGGGTAAAACAATTTGAATATTTTTTTAAAAAAATATGAGAAATTTATATCCAGAATATGAGAAATTTATTTCTCCACCTCCCTCACATGAATTTACACATTTTTTTTATTTGGACGTTCCACACAAATTTACACACTATTAAAAAACAAAACATTGATTTACATGCACTCACAAATTTATACACATATTTACCATATGTCACTATTTTATATATAAAATATATATTTTTTTAAAAATGTGTCGTCCCGTAGGATGTAAATTCCTACGTGACGGAGGGAGTATTAATTATTATTGTTTCAATTTTCTTCATATCATGAGCCAAAAAGAAAAAAAAAAAAGGAAAGAATTTAAACCTTTGTCTGAGACAACTGCAGACTACTGTAAACAATATTAACGAGATTAATCACATGTTGGCATGTGCACCCTATGATTAAGCTGATTTATGCTATTCTTAAGCGCTTTCTCTCTCCCTCTTTCTCTCTCTTAAAGTTTTCAGTCCAGAGAACATGGTTCATATCATACCCAACAGCTACTGATCAAACTCAACTTCTTTTATCTAGTATGAAATCACAAAAAGAATCTGTCTTTAAAAAAAATCAATAGGTTAATTATATTGGCAGACATAAGCAATTTAAATGAGGCATAAAATCAAGGAGGGAACCTCCTTTTGGCCCTTTTAACTACCCACAATCAAGACATAAAGTTAAAGCTAAGCACAATATTCCTCAAACACCCAAACATGTCCGTAAATCATTCCCAATCTAACTTTCTGGTCTTTTCTTTGTGCTACAATGTCTATTCATATCTTCTCACCGCAAACCTGGACTCTTGCAGTCTTACGTTGGGCTGAAACAACACACATCATAGATGTAGAGTCGTAGACAATACGTAAAGTATAGGGTCATTCGTTGTCAATATTTTTTCGTAAGAACGTTTGCTTGAAAGAAACATGCTTGACACTTCCTAACAACGGTTTCTTGCTTTGATTATGTGGATGTACTATACTTTGTCAACATTTAGGATTTACTAAACTAGGAAAGGCAAGTGACGGGGAGACTTACTGGCTACTACTTGGATGTATTCAAGCTGTTGAAGCGGGATAGAGTTGATAAGATCTCTGAGAACTGGGGTCGTTTTGAGGGACAATTGTTCCAGCATTTTATCATCAATGATCGAAGTATCTGTGGGCAAGAATCGGGGATATCCGGTCTAAGCCCACATGCAGCTATTCCCACAGCAGCTTGAACTGGTGAATAGGACGAATAAGCAATCTCACCGGTTATCATTTCCCACATTATCATCCCAAAACTATATGCATTGCTCATCCATGTCTCTGCTACATTTTCTGGATCACCGGATATAATCTGTTCCATGTACGAAAAAATCAGTACAGAAATCTTGTTTAGTTAATAGAAAGTATTCAAGTTTCAAGAAAGATCATCAGCTTAAGAAAAGTTGAGTGGTTTGAGAAATTAAGTGTGCATCATTAGCCATCATGCATCGAACTAAAGTATTGATATAATTTCTGTAAATATTATCATCAAATTGCTAAAAAACATCATTGAAACTACTCAAAAAATGTGCCACCTATCTTGGCCCTATTTAGAAAGGCATTCATTTGTTTAATAAGTGAGACAGAATAAACAATATGAGGCTGTAGGCTCACACTAGATGACTAGAAGCACCTGGTTACACACTTACAGTTCAAAAAGCTTATTATCTGTTAATTTTGTTATAATGATTGGTGCAGATATGTAAGAAAATCTCATAATGTCAGATCATATTCTCTAATAAATTCTATCAAATGTCCTTTACTATATAAATCATGCTATTACCAGTATATATCAACAAAGTTAACTTGATAACATAACAAACATTATAAAGTATAAACTGAGTTTACAACTTTAAGGAAGAGAAAAAACCTCAGGAGCAAGCCATCTATAGCCATCAGTTTCATACTCCAAAGCCTCACTAACACTCTTGCAAGCAGAAACTATTCCCATATCTCCCAAGCAAGCGTTGCCCCGTTTATCTAACAAGATCCTCTGTGTATTCAAGTCCCTATAAGCGACTCCATGATCATTCATAAACTTAATGCCCTCAGCAACATCACTAACAATTCTTACAATCTCTTTGATCTGAATTTTCTTACTCTTCAGTATCAAATCATGAACTGATCCTCCATCCATCAACTTAGAGACGATACACAACCCATGATTATCATCAACACAGACCCCATAAAACGGCAAGACATTCTTGTGTCCACATGTCATCAACTCCAACAAATCTTTCCTCAACTCAAACTCATATGCATTTCCTTTATCACACCCCTTAAGCTTTTCAATCCCAACTTTTTTACCCTTATACACTCCCTTAAACGTCCCAAGTCCTATCTGATCTATAATCTCAACGGCATCTTGATATAGCAACCACTTCCCTATCCCATCTCTACCAGAGATCACAGTTTGCCACTCATCAACAGAAACCACAATCACATCATTGGGTAAAGGGAGCGGTAGCTGAATTTTTGAGTCCAAATTCTCTCCTCCATTTCTGTAACTTTGATCACGACTACAATCCTCTTCAATTTCTCCAACATTCCTCCCTCTAGTACTCTCTTCTTGACATCCACAAAGTCCAAAAGGTAGCTTAATGGGGTTGTTTTTTGGCTTCTTTGAGGCCAATTTAAGTGCATTTTCGATCTGACTTTTGAACATTTTTTCTTGCCCTGTTTGAATTAACAGCACAACAATTCCTAAAGTGAAACCCTTCTTCTCAAAGATCTGTAACTTTTTACAGCAAATCGAAGAGCTATCGAGTACTCCCGACATTGCTGGCCATGAAATTGCATTGTTACAAGCAAACATAAGCTTAAGAACAGAACCATTTGGATTGGCATCATCATCAGCAATTTCTTGAATAATTATTGCAGGGTGATCCTCTGCTGATGCTTGCTCAATCAATTTTATATGTAGAAACACATCTTTCATTTCAAAACCCGCTTGAGCATAGCTACGAATAACAGAGACCGAAATTGTATTTATGTCAGCCCAATTTGAAAAACGAAATGCGAAGTGAAGGAAGAAAATTGAAAACCAAATGATTTCACCTGAGTGGGAGAGAATCGTAATGCTTCCGAAGATTAGAGACCAATTTCTCCGGGAGTTGGCTCCCGGGGTACAATTGCGTCAAGCTACGCACAACACTGCCCCAAACTTGTCGCCGGCAGCTAGAAGGGGAGGAAACCGGAGGCTCACGATCAGAGTCGATGTTCAAAGTGTTTTTGAGGGAGGCAATGGCCTCCGACACGTTGCGGCTCAGCTTCTGGAATCGCCTCTGGAAGACAGAGGATTCTCGAATGGCGGCCGTGGAGGAGGCGGATGAGGAGGAGGAGGAAGAGGAAGATGAGGAGGAAGAGGGGTTATTTTCCGGTGGGCATTCGGATCTGTCGTGAGTACGCATCAGTACTTGCTCCACCATGTCCTCGTCGGTACTTGTTCGGCTCGACCAGCACTCCAAGGCGGCAGCCATGGCTACTAGAGAGAGGGAGAGAGAGGGAGAGAGTGTGTGTGTGTGAATGGGGTTGAGCTCCAATCACGGCTTGAGAGACGCACTTGAATGCTATTGCTGAGATGAGAGAGAGTATGGAAATGCTACCATTTTCATTTTCTTTTCCACCTGACATGATACACAGACAGCGCTATTTATCAAATCAAAAAGATAAATTCTTTACTTAAATTACTATAAAAATATTGACAAAAACAACCACAAAAATTTATATACATACCCCCTTCTTTCTTTTATAAATTACTCATAGTTTTTTTGCACTAATATTAAGAAACATATAAAAAAAAATTGATATAGTAAATATAATGTGATAGAAAAAATAAAAAATAATAAAAATAGTGTAAAAGATATTAAAAATAATAATGAAAAAGTGAATAGTAATTTCCTAAAAAGGTAAAAAGCAAATAAACAACATATAGTGGAACAGACGAAAATGATAAAATTAGCAACTTATAGTGGGATGGAGAGAGTAATTTTTTATGTGTAATATTAATTTAAAAATTCGCGAGTTAAAATAATAAAATTTGTTGATCTTGACCGGGTCGAGTCGGATCTGGTCAATTTTCAAATTTCAGGATTTTTACTCCCAGTTTGTGTTACTTTATAAGTAAATTAATATTACTATAAGATCAAATATGTGTTACTATAAAACTAAATATTTTCTAGATATATTTATTTATTTATGTTGAAATAAATCTTTTCATACAATGTAAGAGGAACAAGTGTGTTATTATAAGAAAAAAAATATTAATTTTCATAAATATTTATTTATTTATAGAAATAATTATTTTTTCCATATGATAACACCTATAAAATAGTAAAAAGTGTGTTACTACATAAAATAATATACGTAAATTTAAAGAAATGATGAATAAATTAAGAAATACATGTTTATTCTTATAAAAATATATTTTGTCTTTACAGTAACACACATTTGCCAATATAATAACACAATTTAGGAGCAAAATGTGTGTTACTATTAGAGTAAATGTAAGTTACCATAAGAGAAAATGTATGTAACTATATGTAAAATATTTATTTATTCTTAGAATAATATATATATATATATATATATATATTGTCCTTATAATAACACATCTAACTTATTAAAAGATGTATGCATTAACAACATATTATCAATATAAATCAACTAAAAAGAATAAAAAATAAATTAAGAAACACATATTTTTTCTTGTAAAAATATATATTGTTTAAAAGTACAAAAAATTAATTTTTTAAAGAAATAGTAACACATATTTTGTCTTACAGTAATACACATACACTCATATAATAAACGCGGGTTGGGACTGACAATCGGACCCGCTTAAAATCCGTGAACTTTTAGATTTTTTTTATTTTTAAATCAATATTGTTTATACAATATTGCACACAAGACCTTCTCTAAAACTATTTATATTGAGAAATATCCGGGTCTATATCAGATCGGATCGAATCTGGATATTTTTTTTTTCAAAATCTGCACAACTTGCAAATTTCAGGTTTTCGCTCTCATTTTATGCTGCTATATAGGCAAATATGTGTTACTATTAGGCAAAATGCGAGTTACTATCAGACTAAATATTATTATTTTTTAAATATATTTATTTATTTTTATAGAAATGTTGGGACAATCTGAGTATTTTGATTAGATCCCAAAACCCCTGATGAATTTGCCTAAGTATAGTGTTCAGGATAAAATAGTTCAGGATAGTTAGGTTAGAGATTCAGTACAGAAGGATCGTGCTGAAGACTGAAGAATATTGGAGTCGACCCAATTTACTGATGTCTGAAGCGTAAACCATTCTGAAGAAGTCAGTCAGTCTCGCTGAAGATTGTCTGGTCTGAAGCTGAAGATCGAAGCCTGCTAATCCATCCTAAAGCCAATCCTGAAGTACCACTGTCTGATGTTTCTACTGAATACACTAAGCATGTTCAGGACAGAACTCAGTCCGTGAAGAGTAAGTATTACCTATCAGGCTGTGCTGAATGCACATAGGACCTGACTTAGGCCTTGGTTCAGTTTACCTGAATCCTGTAAGTCCGAAGCAAAAAGGTAACACATACTGAGCTGAATGACCTATCAGGCTGTGCTGAATGCACATAGGACCTGACTTAGGATGTGGTTCAGATTACCTGAATTATGTCAGTCCAAAGCAGAAAGGTTATTTATGCTATGGGACAAGAGACAAAAAGAATGTCAGT